>CBMN010005075.1:0-11065 GCA_000582825.1 Hordeum pubiflorum | reverse complement strand
GGTATGGAGAGGGGTAAACCCTAGCTGGAAGAGTATACGTGGGCCTCTCTCCGAAAGCGTGATTCACAAAGACGCCTCCCCACCGGTTGGAAGCGTAGTTCGCAAATCCGCTTCTGGCGTCACTTGAATTTTGAAATTCCCCAATCTTGTCGCGGCATCTCACCGGCAGTAGCAGATCTTGAATCTCCTCCAAGTGCAGTAACGTCGAGGTTTCTGCCGAACTAAACAAAGCTCTACGAGCCGTTGGAGTCATGTTCACCAACTTCTCGGGTTTGACCTATGAGCATCTCTCTCCGGGTCGGGAGCATCTGATGGATCCAACGAGCAGATCTTCATCCCCCAATTCACTAGATCTCGGAGAGTTCCAGAGCAGTGTGGACGCAGTAGACCTCGAAACGGTCTCCGTCATCTCCCTCAGCGAGCTCGCATCACCCTGAGCAGCCTTCTCACTTAATGGCGCGGCGGCTGTAATGACTAGAACGCCTTCCACTTGTCCCTTTGCTCCAAGAGCGGCGAGAGGTCTCCGCCATCGCCCACTGGACAATCTCTTTGGGTGATATATCCTCCCCTGGCATCATTCTCGTCATCTCCGCCTCCGACACCTCGACGCAGATGCGAGTGACCAATTTCTGGTTCGTGTCTATGCGAGGGCCTGGCAGCCTCATCGTCCTCCGCATCCACCGCCTGTGAATCTCCATACGCACCTCCTCCACTTATAGGAATGAGATCTCTCCACATGGATCCATCCCGCCTGCAGCGGAGCAGGGGATGGAAGGCGTCTATCTCTCCCTCTCGATAGATGAGATTACTTCGGGATGGCTGGCGAGGCACGCGGGTGGGTAGGCGATGTGGGGCGTGATGGATCACGGCAAGGGACCGGATTAAGGCGCGAGCGGCGGCAAGGTGTGGGCGGGCGAGGTGGAGGGCGGTGGGGAGCGGTGGTGGGCGGCTCATGGGGAGGGGCTCATGGGGATGAGGAACACATTTTGCGAGCAGAATGTTCAGGCTTGATGCAAGATGTTCTTGTTCTTTCGGTTTTGTATGAGTCGATCGTCTCAAAAGGAAAAGGTCGGTCAATGGATCAAGATCCAATGGCGTTGATTTTCCTCCATTACGAGGCTGGCAGCCACTGCATATGGCGGCGGAATTCAAGCTGAGTCGATCCAGCTTAGCTCGACTGGCTAGAGCTCGTGTAAATAACAAGATAGCTCGGCTCGACTTGTCATATAAATAGGGATGGAAACTAGGTCCCATTTAATCCCGTTTAAACCCACTAATAATCTAATCGTTTAAAATTTTATTTATTTATTCGAGGAAAATGAACTGTGGAGCTAGATAAATCTAAATAAATGGGACTTGTGGACGTCACTTATTTGTCATTTACATCCCTGCATATAACGATCTGGGATTAAAGCTTGGCTTGACTCGTGTAACTCATGGGCCGGGTTGTTTAGCTTGTTAAGGTCATTATACATAGATAAAGAATATAAATATTTAGTTGAATATGTAATATGCACACAGTAATCATGTATAATGTAAGCAAACAGTTCTAATTTGAACATATAAGAAAAAAATTGATGTCTCACATTGTCATTAACTCACAAGAGAGAGGAGGATGGGAGGGGAGTGTAGGGCTTCAGCGTTGGAGAACTTGGTACTTGCTAGGGAAAAGTATGGCATTAACCATCAAGGGCAGGGCTTTGAGCATTTTGGCTACATATGCGGAGTGAAAAGATAATATACCACATTGTTACGTACATGGCGCCTCCATGTAATATATCTTAGGAGCAAAGGTAGATTTTAGGTTCGTTGATTTGAGAAAGGAACTTCTATAGAAGCAATAAGGTCGCCCATGCTCACTTGTTTTTCCAGTTTAGCATCAGTCGATCTTTCCAAAAGGAAAATGTCTAGGTCACTGGATCAATATCCAATGACGTTGATTTTCCTCGAGACATGTGGGCACTGCGAGTCAACACTCTTCCTCTCTTCTTTGCGGGCAATCTCTTATGTTTAAGACATTAGATGATCCATTACGCCCTTAGCATAAAGACCAATTGCAGCCACGAAGCGAAGCAACCTATGAACAACATGTCCTATGAATGATCCGTAAAATGTTTGTATTGTGCTTGAACGACATCACTAATCAATGGGATGAATAACGATGTCCGGCATTGTCCGGCCAGCGTGGGGTGAGTCTGATTCCGCCTTGTTGGCGTCATTGCCCCCTGCCAGGTTGTCTGGCTCGTGTGGGCGCTTGCCCAGGATTTCTGCCTGCCTGGCTGGTCGGTCGCCCGCTTGCACCATCTCGGGCTGTCATTCACACGCGCTGAGTGAGGCCGGGTCGCCCTGTCATTGTCGTTCGGCTCCTATCGGGCTGCTTCGCTCCCACAAGCCTCGTGCGTGTGGCCTGTTCACAAATAAGATTGTATTGTGAAATGTCAATCATCCAATCTGTTTTATGATGAAGGTGAGGCGAACACACTCGATGGAGGTCCATAGATACATCAAACTTGACAGATCAGCCGGCATAAAGGTCTGTTCTTCTCACGAACATTCATTTCATAGACAATATGAATGTGTGACTTCGCCATGTTCTCTTGTCTCTATTTTTTGGATGTTAATTTGTTCTCCTTTGATTTGGTATTCCGGCAGTTTATAAATATATTTATTTCAAAATAAAATGAATATAATTTATCATAAAGTGATTTTTAACCTGATCTCCTTTTTTAAAAGGAAAACGGTAAGGGAGGTCCCTACGTCATTTGGAAAAATAATAAGAACCCAAACTCGCATCCCTTAGGACTTGAACGTGGATGTTTGCGTCATACATCCACTTCATGTATGGTTTTCTTTACGAGCAATTATATCTTTCTTGTACGCACACATCTTGTTCTCATATTTTATATTTATAGACTATCATAATACCAAATCAAATGAGAGAAAACTAACACCAAAAAACAGAGAACATTGTTACCGTGGGAGGGGAAGTTCCTTATTCTTATTCGTATTGAAATGATTTTTTTTTGAAAAGTAGATAGTTGTCACAAGTTCGGCTATGTTACATAGGTTGAGAAGAAAATGGTTAGAGTACTACCACATGTTGATATGAAAGTTGGTCATCATATCAAGTCAAAAGGGAGGGTTTTTAAGAAACAACTTTCATGTGTCCTTGAAATTATGCAAAAAGGCACTAGATGTGGTTGCGATGACGAGATGAAGATAATAACCGGAGATACATAGAAATGTGTTGGTTGTGCATGTGTACATTGTGTTACATTAGTTATGCAAAGAAAGTTGCTCCATTTAATTTTTTGTGTTATTTTAGTTTCTAATTGACATTCATGCTCCTTTTTTAGTCCCATGAGGGATTAGATCCACTATACATGAACTCTATCATTGACTAACTACGTGAAGTTTATGCTAGTTATTTGGCTAAAAGAGGTAGTGCATAAGCATAAGGTCCTGAAGAAGAAGAAACGGCAGAAGGTGAATCAACTGTTGATGCACAACCTACTAGCTAACCAGTCAAGAAGAATCCTCCTCAAGCACACCCTCATGATGATGCACTTGAGTCATATCTTTAAATGTGTCCAACACAATTTTAAAGTTCTTGGAAGTAGAGCACAAGAATGCAAAAATCGTGAATGGTTTATGGAAGGTGTTCATGAATGAACCTGCAGTTGACGATCAAACATTGGCCAACATAATCATGTTACTTGGGCCAGTTCTTTTTTAGTGCGGGATTCTGCAGAATCAATATTATGGAAAACTTCCCACATAATCGGCCAACATAATCATGTTACTTGGTCCAGTTCTCTTGAGCAGATTCTTGGAACACTTCCCACGAGATTCTGTAGAATATGAAAGGACTCGTTTAGTCATAATTATTCGTCTCATCGGTGGTGACGCTTGAAAATACAAAGTTTTCTCTCAAGATGTGTGATGATTACAAAGTTTTGTTTGTTCATTGAGATCAAGGTAGAAAACAAATAAACGAATGTCCAAATTTAAAATTCTAGCTAGATTGATATCGTACATTTTTAACTCAAGAATGGTAGTAGTTTAGTAGTTGTGTTGTTTTTGAACTCATTGCTTTGCACATTTGCATCACGTCGAATTATTTTTCTACCAAGTTATGCATAAGATTACGAGATGTAGTTAAGACAATGCTTTGACTCTATTTGCACATCTTCCTTAAGCGAGAAAGCTGGCAAAGGATTCAATCCATCCACATGTTTCCCTATGAATTACTTTTCTAATGTGGCGAATTTTAGTTCCCTAAGATTTTCCAACACACTGCCGGTGAAAGTCACAGTCTATGTGCGGTATATGTTTAGCTTCATACCATGTCTCCAATTTGTTTTTTGTTGTTGTTGTTGAGAATGTTCTATCTTTGCTATTAGTGGTGCTATGAATTTGTACACACAGAGTACGGTTTTTTGATACTGAAAGGCCATGGACAGCCTTGTTGGGGGAAAATAGAGGCCTTGGATTTGGCTGGTTTGAATTAGGCTAGTTGGGCCTTGTGGTTCGCTCATGAGGCGTCCCTCATGGAGCTTCACTGGCAAGAGGAGGTCTACAGGTAGCGGCGTGGGCGCATGAAATTGATTTTGAACAGGGATGATTTAACTGTTTTTTTTTTGCGATTGCCAATGGACAGAGGCGCAGGTGTATTATATTTAGCCTGGTTAACGGGGTATCTGTCTTGGACCCCACTGCGATCGTGAGCCACATTTGTGATTTCTTTTCTGATCTCCTTGCGGCTCGCCCTCCCTTGGGTTTCTCTATCTCGCCCTTGCTATGGCCTCTGGAGTCTAAGGTCTTTGAGGCTGAGAACGTTGATCTTATGGTTCCTCTATCTTTGGATGAAAATTATGTTACTATGGCATGTTAGAACTCTAACTATGCCCCTGGCCATGACGATTTCTCTATATCATTTTTAAGAAGTTTTGGCCGATTCTCAAATCGCTCATTTATTCAGTTATTCAAGTTTTTGTCTTCAGATGGTGGATATTTCTCACCTTACTTGTGCGGTGCTTTCATTGATACCTAAGATTTAAAGAGCTGACTCCATTCCAAATTCCACCCCATCGCTCTCATTAATAATTTTGCTAAGTTCTTGGTGAAAGCCTTTGCCACACGTCTCACTCGAGTTGCTCACATGGTGATTAGGAAATCTCAATCGGCCTTTATTAAGGGTCGTTTTATCTTTGATGGTATTCTCAGCCTACATGAAATTATTCACGATACTTTCTCTAGTGGAAGCAAAGCAATATTCTCAAGTTAGACTTCAAGAAAGCTTATGATTTGCTTAGCTGCATTCTTTTGCGCAGTGTTCTCTTGCCAAAGGTTTCGATGGCGCCTACATGCATAGGATAATGCAGTTTGTGTGTGGGGGGGGCACACAACTATAAACGTTAATAAGGTGGTGGGCCTACTCTTTCCTAACGGTCGTGGCCTACGTCAAGGGGATCCATTTCTCTCATTCTTTTTAACTTCGTCGCTGATGCACTTTCCTACATTCTTAATAAGGCATCTAAAGTTGGCCACATCAGCCATGTGGTTTCTCATCTGATTCCTTCTGGATGTCTCATCTCCAATATGCTGACCACACCATTATTTTGGTGGAATTTAATGAGCTTTGTGTGGCTAACTTAAAATTTCTCCTTATCTGCTTTGAGGCTCTGTCTCGTCTCAAGATTATAATTTTCTAAAAGTGAAGTTATCTTGGTTGGTGGCTCAAACATAGAGGCGTTGCGTGTTCCAAACCTCATGAACTTTGAACATTGGTTCTTTCCCTTTTAAATATCTTGGCATGCCAATTTCTTCCGTTCGTCTTTGTGACAGCGAGTTCGCTCCCACGGTGTTAAAAGTGGGCAACAGGGTTATGCATTGGTGAGGTCATTATAACACTTCTGCTAGCAAGGTATGCTTCATTATTGCTTGTCTCTCTTCCCTACTTATGTTCCTTATGGGGTTTTATCCTCTCTCTAAAGGCACTCATGCGGGTTTTGACAAACATCGGAGCGGATTATTTTGTTATTCCGCTGACAAGAAGCGCAAATATCAAATGGCAAAGTGAAAAATGATGTGCAAACCTAAAAACGACAACAGGGGAAGGGGGTAGGTGTCATCAACACTTCGGTTATTGAATAACTGTTTGATCATCAAATGGTGGTGGAGGATCTTTAACACCTGTCCGGGGACTCTCTGTCTAGACGTTCTAAAAGCTAAATACTTCCTAGCCAGTAGTCCCATGTTCGCCTCTGCTTCCGGTGGTTCTCAATTATGTCGTGATTTAGTTAAAGTTAGAGATGGTTTCCATCTTTATGTCAGGTTTGTGGTGGGAAATGGGGAGTCTGTGTGTTTCTGGCTCGACTCGTGGTGTGGTGATGCCCCCTTGCGCTCCTTCTTTTCGGTGCTTTTTTCTTACTGTTCGGCCCCGGAGATTTTCATCTCGGATCTCGCATGCAACAATTGGGATCTAGGTCTTCGACGTTTGCTCTCTCCTATAGATTTGTCGGAGTGACAGTGCCTTGCCGAGCTCCTCCCTTTGCTCTTGGGGGATGCTGACTCGTTGTCCTGGCCCCATTCATCCTCATGCCGTTTTTAGTTAAGTCTCTTTACTCTAGGTTGATTGTGGGTTCTACCACTTCTAAATTCAAATGTGTGTGGCATGATAAGATTCCCCTCAAGATCAAAAAAATTATGTGGCAAACTATTCGTGGTAAACTGCTTGCGGCTGACCTGATTTGCAAGCGTAACGGCACTGAGTCTGCATTTTCTGCTTTATGTGGTGCTAGAGAAGATACCAATCATGTGATCTTTAATTGCCACCTGGATAAGATTCTTTGGAGTCTCATCATATCATGGTTGGCTGTTAACTAGTCTCCGTCATTCTTCGTTGACCTCCGTGCTATCTCCTCCAATCTCTTGGGTCAAAAGAGACAGTTTTTCTGGTTTGGGTTCTCTGCTATGTGTTGGGTCCTTTGGATCACCAAAAACAAGTTTACTATTGAGCACACTTTCCCTAACAAGCAGATTGATTGTTTCTTTAAACTGATTTCATTTCTCTGCTAGTGAAAATTATTATCTAAGGAGGCTTATCGCGTGAAGCTACGGATGTGTTGATCTCCCATGCTCGAACCACTGCGTCTACTCTGCTTGTACAAGCTCAAACTGCCCCCACTTGATGATGATGCTGTTTTAGGTCTTTTGCCCCTGTTCTTTTGGGCATAGGTAGTTGGCCTACGTGCCTTGCATTAGCATTTTAATGCCTGGTTTGCCCTTCTGTGGCTGGTTTGTCTACTACTTTATGTTGCTATCTCCTGAACTCTGCATGGTGGTTTTATCTATAAAGTTGGGTGTATGCTCTTTTTTGAAACAAAAAGGGTCCCCCCCCCGCCCCAACTTTATTAAGTCGGGGTAGAAACCACAGCACCAAAACAGCTCACAACATTCGGCACATCCAAAGTTGAGTTGTAGTAGATCCGGCTACAACCGGTTAGTCTACTTACATGACATACATAGCAGTAGGAGGAGCTCAATACATCGATGATCATATTAGAACTGCAAAATTAGAGCAAACTCCAGCACTGCCCGCCATTTTTATCTCCAGGCAATCCCAAGCAATTCCCCTCGCCGGTGGTTGAGTAGCCTTACACACCGGAGAAGAATAGCACCCTATGTGTCCTAGCATAGTATCTTCCACTAGTGAACCAAAGATCTCACCATGTCCAGGATACACCGCATCCCTTGCCATTTTCGCCCTGGAAACTAAATTCATTTGGAAGCAAGCATAAGCCCCACAAGGTAGCAACAACAACAAAGTTAACATCTTCATTTTCATATTCATCATCCACAGAAGTATGAGTGAAGCAAAAGAAACATGAATAGGAATGCAGAAACGCTCAGCTACAACTGACCAAATTTCCTTAGCTACAATGCAATCAAAAAACAGGTGATGTATTGTTTCATTTTCATAATAGAAAACACATGAGACATCCTCAACATGCCTTCTCTTAGCCAGATTGTCTCTAGTCAAGCTCTTATTATGCAAAATAAGCCAAAGAAAGACATGGATCTTGGGAGGAACTTTAATTCTTCAGATAGTAGTACCTATGTCAGAAGACAGTCCCCAAAATTAAGCAACTTATAAAAGGATCTCACAGAAGAACCTGATGCTTCAAGTGTCCAAACAGGTTGATCATTGTGAGAAGACAACATTTTCTGCCTAACCACTTCATTAAGATTGACCCAACTACCCATGGTATCCTCATCCACACACCCCCTAAAGGTAAGGTGTAGATGAGAACCATCCCACACTTGTGCCACAGAACTATCATGTTGATTACAGATAGAAATAGGCCCTAAAAACTGGTTTTCAGAGAGAGTTCTCCTACCCATACAAAATGCCAGAAAGCAACATTCTTACCATTTCCTAACTTCCATCTGTAAAAGTTTCGCCGCAGCAAAGATCAGGCAATGCTTTCCTAGAAAAGAGCCACCCCCAGGCTTAGCCCACAAGGCATTGGGTTTGTCTACTATATACTTGAACTAGATAATTTTCTTCCAATCCCCATCTCTGCCATCATAGAACCTTTTGCTCCAGGAGGCCAGCATGGCTAAGTTAATATCCCTAAGATTAGGGACCCCCATACCACCAAATTCCTTTTTTCTAGAAATGAGCCCCACTTATCCAGGTGATAAGAATGATCATCCCCAATATTACCCCAAAAGAAATGAGCCATCTGGGAAGTGATGGCTTCAATGGCCCAGTTAGGGAATTTCATGATACACATGAGATAAGTAGGGATGCTAGCAATACATGTAGTAAGTAGGATGAAATTACTCTATAAGACAAGCATCTCCCCAACCGCCCAGCAATATTCTTAATGATCCTATCAATAATAGGTTGGATGTCCCCCCTCCTTAGTTTTTTGTAGTGAAGGGGAACCCACAGATACTTAGAAGGGAAATCGTCCAACTGGCAGCAGAAAATTTGAGCAAAGGCCTTAGAGCTTCCTCATCAACATGAATAGTATGCATATCACTGTTATGAAAATTAAATTTCAAGCCAGAAAGCTTCTCAAAATAGGCCAAAATCCATTTCAAATTCCTAGCATGATCTATAGAGTCATCCAAAAACAGGATAGTATCATCAGTATATTGCAGACTGATGACACCACCAGGTATTATGTTAGGAAGAAGACCAAAAATCAAGTTATGTGTAGCAGCTTTAGAAAGCATTTTAGCAAAAACATCAGCCACCAGTTTGAAAAGAAGAGGAGAATGAGGGTCACCTTGCTTCATCCCCTTCCCTCCCATGAAGTGTGGCCCATTAGTGTCATTAATACTTACGTGGAAGGTACTCTGTTGCAAACAACCATAGATCCAACCAATCCATTTCTCACCAAAACCTCTAGAGGAGAGCATTTCCAAAACATCCCAGCTCACTCTATCATAGGCTTTCCCATAATCTAACTTAAGAACCAAACAACTAGCACTAGATCTATGCACCTCATGAATGATTTCATGAGCC
Source organism: Hordeum pubiflorum (assembly GCA_000582825.1). NCBI lineage: Eukaryota > Viridiplantae > Streptophyta > Magnoliopsida > Poales > Poaceae > Hordeum > Hordeum pubiflorum. The sequence continues at coordinate 1,524 of CBMN010005075.1, read as the reverse complement.
ATAACCACACTTTCCAAAATAAATCTGCCTTTGATGAAGGCAGTTTGGTTAGAAGAGAGTAACCTATCACAGAGGGGGGAAACCCTGATAGTCATGGTTTTGGAAAAATCTTCACACGACAATTACTAAGGTTGATTGGTCTAAAGTTTTTCATGTCTTTAGCATCAATAGTCTTAGGAATCAGAGTAATAAAAGAAAATTAATTCTATACAAGTCAAGGGTCCCAGCCTCAAAATCTCTAACCAAACTCATGAAATCATATTTAATAAGATCCCAAATTTTTTGATAGAAAATGAAAGAAAGCCCATCAGGACCAGGAGCACCACCAGCATAAGAAGGCATAACACCTTGTTTAATTTCCTCCTTAGAAAAGGGATTTTCCAATTTAGCTCTTTCCTCCTCTGTAACAAGTTCATCCTCGGACCATAAATGGTCATACAATTTAATATTAGGTGTAGGATCAAAAGCAAAAAGGGTTTTATAGAAATCAGTAGCAACAATTAGAATCTCAGAGGTAGAAAACACGGGACTATTAGGGCCATTAAGCTCAAACAAATGATTTTTACGATGCCTATGGTTAGCTAATGCATGAAAATAGGCATTATTGCAATCTCCCTCTAAAATTTCCCTATCCCTAGACTCTGCCACAAGGCAGTCTCTTCGTTTTCCCAAATCTGATCCAGCTCAGCTTTAATAGTTTTCATTCTCTTAGAATTAGAATCGGAAAGGTTATCATTCTCAGAGCGAACATCAAGCACATCAAACTCCATAAGGAGTGATTTCTTCTTCGTCATTATCTCAGCCTCAACATTGATACTCCAACCTTTGATTTTATTCCTATGTACTCTAGTCTTCTTCATCCAATTTTCCATGGGTGAGGCATGATTAGGGACAGAAGTCCATGCATCATACACAAGCTGCACAAAGCCAGGTTGTGCCGGCCTGGTTGTGTCAGCCACCATTTCTCAAACCTAAACATTTTAGAGCTTACTATCCTTCTAGCACCTGTATCTAACACCAAAGGTGTATGATCACTCCCCACCCTGGGTAAAGCAAACACCATAGACATGGGAAAATGGGCATCCCGGTCCATAGAAGTGAACATTCTATTAATCAAAGCAAAAATGGGGTCATCCTGATTGTTAGACCATGTATATTTCCTATTAGAAATAGGAAGTTCAATTAGACCCCGCTTGTTCACCCAATCATTAAACAGAAAATTCACCTAAGGATTGAATAATCCAAAGGTTTTATCCGCACCACTCCTAACTAAATTAAAATCACCGCACACCAAAACAGAATAAGATACATAATCAAGAATATCATTGAGCTTAGAAATGAAATCCATCTTTAGTTCAAGGTAAGCCGAACCATAAACCACCACAAGGTGCCACAGGAAATCATCATGTTTATTTTTAATAGTAGAAACTATAGCATATTTTTTGTTAGAGAACCCAACCACCTCAAACATATTTTTTTTCAGACCAACTAGAATCCCCCCCCCCCAAGCAGATTCCACAGCAG
>CBMN010005071.1:0-12250 GCA_000582825.1 Hordeum pubiflorum | reverse complement strand
GAATGATATTCGAGTGAACCTTTGATTATCATGTGATATTCCCTTTGCTNNNNGATACTTTACAAAACCCGAGATGCATCGATATCCTCTTGAGTCATGCACATGCTCACTATACAGTTATTCTCGTTACCGGTTTTGTTCTTCCTTCTCCTTGATGTACTCCGGCATCCCCGTGACATAGTCACATGTGTCTGCCTAGACGATGATGGATGCCGTCACAACAAGAGGGCCTTAAGAATATCTCTCCATCGTCGGAGGACCAAATTCCACTCTCGAGCTATCTAGTCCCTTGTCAAACTTTATGATGAACCTGTAAATTTTTGTTATGATTACCTAGTTATAGATGAAGTTTGAGCAACCCCAAAGCTTATCGTACGGAAAGAAGTGACTACGATACTCTCATGGTCTATGGAACATAAAACACATGTTAACACTCCATGTTATACTAATTTATTACAAACGATATCATCTCAAAGTATGCCAAACAAGTTTGGGTCGATTCAATATGATCGTTCTTCTAACGCCATACTCTCAATGTACTTTAGGATCATCGTTACACTTAACGATATCCTAAGATCCGGAAAATGTGATCATCAACAACACTTGAGCCAGTCTTAGAGGCAAGACCAAGAATACCGTTTATCATTCCACACGTGCATATGAGTTTCCACTAAATCACATATTCCAGAATCATAGTAGTTATAGCATAGAATATAAANNCTTAATTATGAATATGAAAATATAAAAATACAATATTATTGCCTCTAGGACACATTTTCAACAATTGGAAGTACAAATCACCTCAAACATAACAAAGACTAGAAGGGTTGGGCGCGCTTTGCTGCGTCATTGATGTTGTCGGGTTTCTTAAAAAAACTCGCTCTATTTTAAAATATAAGGTGTATAACTTTTTTGAGAAGTTAAAAATTTTAAATGATCAAATTTGTACAGGAATATATCAAAATCCATAATATTAAATGAGTATGATAGATTCATCATCAAATGAATTTCCATACTATTTTTGTTTAATATTGTGGATGTCGATATTTTTTGCTATGGACTTGGTAAAAAAAATAAAAAATGATTTTCCAAAAAACTAATTACCTTTATATTTAGTAACTTATGAAATATTTAGTTTGGCGGGTGGGGAAGATGATGGAATGTGTTTATTTTTATTTATAATGTGGTGGTTTGATGGGACTTTTGTTGTGTGGTCTGTGTTGTCCACTAATTAACATATATTTATGTGGGAAAATCTTTGCGTCGGTGGTTGTATGTACTATATTGGTGTTACAATATCACATGATTGCATTCTTTTGTCAGGTGGTGGGAGGTGTGCAGGATTAATATATTTTTATAGAACGATTGATGTTGATTGATTTAAAAAATCATTGGACCGGTCAAAATCGTAAACCAAATCNAAAATTGAATACCTCAATTGAATGAAAGAGTTTCAAAATTATAGAACATATGAATTTAAAAGAATTGAGTGGGAGAGTTTCTAGAGAAATTGTTGACCCGGTCAAAATCAGATGACCCAATTCCAATTTGAATATCTCAATTAGTTGTGAGGTCTTAAAAATTAGGAATTTTAAAAATCAGGTCATCCAATTTTGACCGGGTCAACAATTTCTCAAATCCTCTCATTTAATTTTTTATACAATATACTATGCTTCCCAATTTTGAAATCTTCACAATTAATTGAGGCTTCAATTTAGATTTTGGTCATCAGATTTTGACTGTGTCAATAATTTCTCAAGGAGTTCTCCTATTTAATTATTTTAATTCTCTATGCTCCCTATTTTTAAAGCTTTTTCATTCGATTGAGTTATTCAATTTTGGATTTGGTTTACGATTTTTGCGCCAACGATTTTTCAAATTGATCGGCAACAACTGACATATAAAAACATATCAACCCCTCACAGACTCCTATCACCCATAAAAAAGCGTCACCATGCGATACTATAACACGAATATAGTACATGCATCTAACGATGAAAAAATATCCCCACATAAATATGGGTTGATTAGCGGATACCCAGAATCACACCACGAAAGACCCACCAAATAACTACATTATAAATAAACGTAAAACACACTCCATCATCTCCCCCACAACCAAACTAAATACCCCATCAGTTTCAAAATATAAGGGTTATTAATATTTTTGGAAAGTCAAATTTCTTTAATTTTGATCAAGTTCAGATCCAAAAATATCGACATCCACAACACTAAACAAAAAATATGAAAATTCATTTCATAACGAATCTAATAACACCGATTTGATATTATGAATTTTGATATATTTTTCTATAAATTTGATTAAACTTAAAGAGGTTTGACTTTTAAAAAAATAATACGCCATATATTTTAAAATAAAATGAGTAATTTAAAAAAAAATCCGAACAAATTCAACGGCGCAGCAAAGCGCACACAACCTTTCTAGTTATTAGCATGGCTAAGAATGAGTCATATTCTCCCGTTGCAATGGGCCGTATTCCTAGTACTACCTACAGCGCGCAGCGTACAAAACCTCGTTACTGGGCCGGCCCCCTAGACGACTCAGTAGGGGCCTTATATAGGCCTGGCCTACTCCCTAAAAAAAGGGAGAAAAAAAAGCTGGATCATGGCGACGACCGCCGCTGCGCCGGACCGGCTCTCCGAACTCCCCGACGACCTGCTCATCCGCATCCTTTCCTTGGCCCCTGTTCGTGAGGCCGCCAGCACCACCGCGCTCCCCCGGCGATGGCGCCGCCAGCTCTGGCTCGACACGGGCGCCGTCAACCTCGACTACCGTTCCTTCACCACCGGCGTCGGCGCTCCTTTCCGGCGTCGCTTGCTGGATGACATCATGAACACAAACAACGCTTTCCTCCGCTCCCGCGGTCGCGGCCCCAACAAGTTTGCCTTGATGAGCTATGACATCGGTCTCACCTCGTCCACGCGCCGCCACGACACCTCGCACGCCGCGTGCAGCCCGGAAGACTACGAAGAGTTGGAGGAGGAATCCGACGAGGAAGAGTTGGAGAAGGAGGAGGAGGACTCTGCCAACGCCGATGAGGATGACGACGACTCCGTCGGCGCCGAGGAGGAGGACAGGGCCGCTTGTCTCGTGCTGAAGGAGTACCTCGCCGAGGCAGAGGAGTTCCGGCTCGAGTGGCTAGACTACGTGAGCTGCACGATCCCCTATAGCACGGGCTCGCTGCCGTTCGCCGCTCTCCGAGTCCTCGAGCTCACCGGCTACTCCCTCCAGCCCTGTCCGGACCTCGCGTTCCCGTGCCTGGACCCTGGAGGCGATGCGGCTCCGGCGGTGCCGCACGGAGCACGCGACGCTCCAGGACATGATCTCCGCCGCGCCCAAGCTCGCTGACGTCCGCTTTGAGGACTTGAGTTTCGTTAACGCGCAGCTCGAGTACAAGATCCGAATCCGATGCCCGGCGGCCACCGCGATCCGCATGGCCAACTGCGACTTCGGGGACCTCACCTTCGACGCGTGCCGCCGCATCGAGCTCGACGCGCCGCGCCTCCGCCGCTTCTGCTACACCGTTGTCACCTTCCTAGGCACACTCTCCTTGGACACCTTCACCTCGCCCATGACTCACCTCGAGGAGGTCCGCCTGGCGTTGCACTCCCCGGCGGCGTGGCCACCGAGTCGCTCCATGCTCTATTCAATAAACCTCGTGAGGGTTCTCAAGCTCACCGTCTACTCCATGGCCGACCTCGCCGACGCTATGTCGTCGGTACCTTTTCCCAAACTCGAGCGGCTCGAGATTGAAGAGCTCTGCGGGTGGTGTATCCAGAACCGTTGTGAGCCTGCTGCATTGCTGCACCGTGGTGCGCGAGCTCCGGTTCAAGTTCAGATGGCTGGAGTACCTTGAGGACATGGCAGAGCCGGATCGGCTTGCAGCCATGTCGGACTTCTCCCTGTGCAGATCCATCAACGCCGGCCACGACGATGACGACGACGACGAATGTTGTTGCTATGATTTGGGCCTTCACGGGCTTTGCTGCGACTGCACGTTGGGCTGCCTACGGGACTCGCTGAGGAGGGTGGTGTGGTGGTGGAGTTGGACGCAGAGGAGCTGACCTGCTTCCAGGTTCGGCTCATCAAGTTCCTGGCGGAGAACGCCGTGGTTCTCGAGGAGTTCGTCGTGGACGGCGGGAAGGGGTACGACTCGAGCCGCATCCGCCGGAAGGTGGCGAGATGGTAGAAACGGAGACCGGCGTCGTATCCACTACCACCGCCGAAGACTCCAGTTCCACGGTTGGCCGAGTTCCCGCCGCTCGGCAGCGCCCTTGATCCTGATCCAATCCCGGCCAACACCGCCGCCGTGGCCTCGTCCATTGTGCAGCAAGAAGCAAATTTCTAGAACTGGAAAAGTAGACGCAAGGGTACACTGAGATTGAACTATTCTGATTGAGACTTGAAGAAAATGTCAATCGGCCTAGAGGCGTACATCGGCATCGAGAATTTTTAGGCATCAAGAGAAACAAACGGAGCAACTATGTGTCAATCACCTGTTTTTTTCTTCTTCTTTTGCTCGTCAGTTGGTTCCGCGCACGCCCTCTTCTTCTCCCCCCTTCATCTTCATCCTCCCGTTATGTCACTCCGGCCTAACGTCCGGCGGCGGCTACCGGAACCCTAACAGACCGACCAGCACCACCCCAGCCCCAGGGGCATACGACTTTTGGCTTGACATAGGACTGAAGACTTAGAGCATCTCTAGCAAATCCCGCAAACCGGGTCATCCTGTGTCGGTTTGCGGGATGTATTCCGTAAACCTGTCCGAACAGGTCCTTCAAATCCAGTCGTCCTGAATTTTTTTTTACGGGATCCAGCATCTGCGAGCCCATTTCCTTTATATGTATAGGATCTCGTCTAGCTTTGAAGGATCCCGTTTCCTTTGGCGGGAGGGAAATTTCAGCCCCAATCGCTTTCCTTGCAGCCGGCGCCATGGCTTCGCGATCTTGATTCCGGCCAAATCTCACCATCGCCGCTGCCCGCGAGCTGCTGCCACCGTCACCCGCGAGCTGCCGCATGCCGTCCGCCGCCGCCCGCAAGTACCCCCTGTCACCTGCACGCCCCCCGCCGCGGCTTTGCCACCGCTAGCTAGCTAGCAAGCTAGCTGCCACTGGTCGCCGCGTTGTGAACTAGCTAGCTGCCGCCTGCTTGATGCGTTCGTCCCCGTGGTTCTAATCTTGCTCAACGGCGGCCCCGTCACCAGCGAGACGCGCGCTCCTCCTGTCCCTGACGTGATTCTCGTGGTGGGAGCGGTCGAGACGGATCCAATTGTAATTTAACTGACGTTTTTAAGGGGGTTTATGCAATTTTACCGGGACAATGAAATATCTTACTGGATATGTTCTGTCGGAACGAAAGTCATACCGTAAAAATGTTTTGCGGGATCCTATAAACCGATTTTTACGGGACGGTGTATGCGGGATCTGCTAGAGATGCTCTTAGTCACTGACCATGTCATGACCACAATGTGTAGGAAATATTAGTTAGCTGGTCAAGCAAGCCCTTCCTGGCTCTGTGATTATAATGAATCAAAGAGTCATTTGATTCATTCCCTACCTCTAAACATATGCTTAATTAGTCCCAGATTAACCACGATTTTTTTTTTCTTTTCATTTCTAAGCATATCACGCGCACAAACTGTCGATACGCATCAAAACCACTCCACCATTCTAGTGCCAGACATTAAGAATGACAACACTTTCATCCTTCCCAGCGCATTGACAAACTTAACGCACCCCTCTCCAAAATGCGGCGCATCATCCTGAGGAAGAATGGCGTCTCTCATAGTACTTGTTGTCCATGCAGGTGTTGCCAGCCAATCAAAGTAGATGAGTCTCTGATCCTATTGTGGACGAGGCATACTCAACGCCCTCCCTTCTGCATCCTGAACCTAGACATAGGCCTTGAAGAAGAAGCAGAACTAGCAGCCTACCAGGCAAAGAGTTTACGAGATCAGATAAATATATAGATGCGCACCACACAGTGCCAATGGAAAGATTCAAAGGATGGAGCTTACTTTCTCACTATCATTACTCCTTGGTTGTTCGATCGCTGAGAGACCGTCATCGTGTTCAACGATGGATCCCGTGAAAGCCTGGCGGAGGACACAAACAGGGTGAAATGCAATTCAAAAAGGTGTGTGTCAGTATACATCAGAGTACGAGCAAATTACCGTTTGTCCACCTGGTAGTATCTTCCGATCGCGAGCCGGAGAAACCTGCCAAGCAAATAACTCATAGTCGGCACTATGAATAGTAATAAATGCATAAAAAACAATAGAGCACTACAAATGAAACATTAGATAAGCTGCATCCCTAGGTCTCCAGAATGCTGCCTGATTTTACTTCACAGAGAACAACTACCTCTGTTCACAAAATTATGAACTTCTAGAGAGCACACAGTCAAACTTCAGTAACTTTAACTACTAATACATGCATAAGAACTATTTAGATGGTGAGGTCTTGCAAAAACGACATCATTAGATATTTTATAAGAATATCTTCTAATTTATCATGTGCTCAAATATGTATACAAGGAATAGTCAAAGTTGCATGTTTGAGTCTGTCAGTATCCAAAATATAATATACTCACGAAAGGTGAGTGCAATAGTTCTACACCTCTACTAGCCTAAGGTAAAAGGGCAAACACAAGGCCAGGTTAGCACAAAGTTTGTGTTAATAACTAAACTAAGAAGTTAACCGTGTGTGAAGATCTAAAGCGCAGCCAGACAGTCATGTCTACATATGACATATGCAGACTCGTTTTTGTGAGAACTGAGGAGATCTAGTACTCACATCCATGTTGCCTCATAATGTTTCTATAGAAGAACAGCGACCAAAAAATATGGAAAAAAATATTACACAGGCAAGGAATGATGAAAGTAATGTTGGAATAAATGAGTGATGGCCCAGTAAATTTCAGAAAATGTGAGAGAAGTCGAGGGGGTGGAGGGCACATTATTTCCAACAAAAATCCCTTCCAATACATACCTTGGGTCCTGAAGAGTACCTTGACGAACTAACTATTTGCCCGTTCTCATCTTTAAAAGAAACAGCTGCAAGTAGGAAATTTAGGTCAAAGGCATATAAGAGGGTAATTTTCAGAACTTCGAGCGAACACGTTGGTGAAAAAAGGAGTCCCAACTCATACACAAACAAGATGACAATAAAAATCAGCAAAACAATTAGGTGTGTCACTAGGTATTCAAAATATCATGTACACATCATGAGTATGGTGTCCCACATGCCAGTATCATGACTAACCTTTTCTAAGCGAAGCCTGAACTTCAGAGTTTGTTATCTGCACATTAGATGAAACACACTGTGACTGTTACAGAAACTAAGATAAACAATTGTGACTGCTAGCCATTCATTCAGGCACAAAGTAGAAGGTGTTGAAAAAGGAATAATGAGCTTACGGAGGTACTGCCTGATGGTGCAAGAGAAGAACCTTGCAATGCTTCCTTCTCTCCTAGCTTCTTTAGTGCACTCTTCAGCTATTAGTTCGAACACCAAAATATAAACACATTGGTCAAATTAAGATTACACCAAAATTATGTCATGTCAGCTAGACAAGCACAAAGATACCTGGGCATTTCCTTGACTCTGGTCGTTACCACCACTTCCAGAAACCGAGGCACCAAAACTAACATTGTCATGCTCATTGCCATAACTTAATGTGTCCCCATTTTCCTCACCATCCTCACTTGTTCCAGCATCTTCATCTTCATCGTCGTCGTCGTCGTCGTCGCCTTCATCTTCGGAAGTACTACCAGCTTCCTTTTCTAACATTTCAAGCTCATCAAACCTAGCCATCATCCGAGCATGTTCCTCGTCTGATATGCCCCCAGAAGAACTTGAAGCCTCTGGAAAAGAGAAGTAGAAAAACTAGTCATGCTGAAGCAGAAGTTGTCACTTGCCAACAAATGCAAGTGCTAAAGTTTTGCCACTGCTTCATTTCAAGGCAGCTCATCTCAGCACAACAAGATAGTCTTGATATAATGTCTACAACATTAAATATACTAAGGAAAAGATATAATGCTCAGCCAAACAACATTCAATTGTAGAATGAGATATCAATAGGTCTACTTGCTGCAAGATTACTCTAGACCTTGCCAATTGAGGAAGAAGTATAACATGTCAATAAAAGCAAATTTGGATAGGGTAAATTTGAATCTGAACCCCAAGGACTCACAAGTGGGATATCCATGTCAGTACAACTAGAACAAAAAATATTACAGTTCACCATACTAAGATAACAGAAAGAGCCAATACATTCAGAAGATAGGAAGGATGCAGAATATCAGTAGCTAAATAAACGAAAGCTCCAAGTGGTTACCTGTTTTTGATGAAAGTATTTCTGTGTCTTCTTCATCATATTCTTCCCTTATTTCAACAAGACCCTCCTGCAGGCATCAATATAATAAGCATCCAGTTAGAAGCAATTTTGCACAGAGTCAAAACTAACAACTAAATCATAGGCTACCAACATGAGAATAGTTATCAAATTTGTTAAGACAAAACAGTATAATACATTGACAGATCAATCATATTGAGTAATTCAGTTCGGAGCCAAAAAGGTTATATTGCTGCACCTCAATGTAGTATGTATAGTAAGACCACACCCTTTTTATATAGAAGGATAAACATGTTAGCAACAAGAAGCACCCAGCTTTCAATGTAACAAGGCCAAGATGATATAGCTTAATCTGCATGCTATATGAGTAGCACAACTGCAGAGTCCATATGTCAGCATAAGTCTACTGTAATCCACTATCAATTTCCTTTTCCCCTTACCAGTGACCTCAACCAAATTGCTACGACAGTAACCTCTTACCTAGCTGAACAATAGCATAGGAATACACCATGTCTGAAGATTTCACAAGAGGCGAGAGCCTTACCGAAGCCTCGGCAGCGGTGGACTCGAAGAACTTGGCCTCAGCCTCGAGGTCGGAGATGGTTGCCTTGATGGCTTCCATTTGAGCCTCCAACTCCACCCCCCTCCTGTGCAGTATCTCGGTCGCCTGCTTCGCCGACCTGTCAGCATAGTACCCATCCCCTAGAAGCACCTAGAGCATAACCCAAAATCCCAAGCACACATGTTACAGTTACAGGCAGGTAGAAGCATCAAGACCAAAGAATCTGTGGAATGGCATACCAGGAGCTCATTGGTGTGGATCAAGCTCCCCGGGAAAAAGGCGGCGCCGCCAAAGGGGACCTGCGAAACGAGACCAAGGGATCACTAAATTGGCTCGAGGCAAGTAGCTATGCTGCTAAATAGGATGATGAGAGGAGGTAGGGATGAGTAAGAGACCATGATTTGGTGGGAGAGCTCGTCGGGGAGGCGCTGGACGAGGTTGACGAGGGCGGCGTTGTCGGCGAAGAAGCCCTGGACGCGCGCGAGGTCGGCGCGGCGGTCGGCGATGGCCTGGGCCACGCGGGACACGGCCCTCCTCGTCTCCTCCGGCGAGAACGCGGAGGCCAGCGGCGTCGCCGTCCCTTTCCTCGCCGTTGCCATCGCTGCCGCTGTCGCGTTCTGCTCTGCTCCCCACAATCCTCCCAACCAAGCTTAGCCCCTGTGTCTGCGCCGAAGAAGGCGGAAGAGGAGGCTGGGAGTTGGGTGTTCGCGGCGGACAGCGTATACGGCGTGGTGGCCACCTGCGGCGAAGAAGGCGGCGGCGGCGGCGGCGGCGGCTGGGTCGTCCCGATGGGTCTTCGGTGACTGCCGCCTCCAGTGGCCTTTAGTTTTTGGGTCGGGCCTCCAGTGGCCTTTAGTTTTTGGGTCGGGCCACTGAACCAATGGGTCTAGTAGAGGAACATATCTTTGTCTCAAAAAAAAAAAAGTAGGTGACATGTCATTGATTGCAAATTTTTGTAGGCCTTCTTGGTACTCCCTCCATTCCACAATGTAGTGCGCCCGCTCTTATCAAGATCTAAGTTTGATCATAAATTTAACCAACGAGACTGATTGCGGCGGAGGCAAAAATTATACTATTGAATTCGTATTCGAATGAACTTTTCGATGGTACAATTTTTGCTCCCGACGCAGTTGTCTATGTTAGTTAAATTTATGGTCAAACTTAAAGCTCGAAAACCGAGGACGCACTACATTATGAAATGGAGGGAGTAGTAGGGGACATGTCAGTTGTCAAGTGTGGACGTGTGGTTACCTTGTGGGCTATCTGGTTTGCTCAGAAGCCCTAGAAAATAAAATTAGTTTGTTCGAAGGAAGGCAATTCACTTGTCTGAATTTCACAACTCAAAAAAAATCTGAATTTCAACGAAATCACAGCCCTTGCAAAAGGTCACTCCTCATCTTCTCTGGTGCTGACAAAAGGCGCATTGCATGAGTTTTTTTTTCATAGATACGATTTTCAAAATGTTTTATCTTTTGAACCATGTGTACAAATACAAAACCGTTTTCATCGTTGGATGCATCAAGATCTTCAAAACTAGATCCTATGCTAATAGGTTTCGACAAACTTTTAAAAAATTCAAAAACTTGAAAAACCCAAAAGGCGAAAAAGCGAAAACCGAAAATAGGGCAACCAAAAAAACAAATACCGAAAGAAGGCGTGGAAGCACATGTTGTGTTTTTTTCTTTCTAGGAAACACAACTGTGTTTTTTCCTTTTTATCGAGGTGTGCTTCTCGTGAAAGTACATGCTGTGTTTCTGGCAGAAGCACGGGCTGTGCATCTCATGAAAGCAAAAGTTGTGCTTTTTCTTTTTTTTCCGAGAACTGCAGTTGTGCTTCGCAAAACAAAATCCATCAAAACCTAGGAAAAGCCAGGAAAAAGGAAAAAACCTAAAAATGCATTAATAAAATGAAAAAAGTGCTCTCGGGGTTGCGCCCAATGCACGACACGTGGCGGCGCTGGGGCATGTCATGTGGCATGCTAGGAGCGCTTCCACGCACAGGAGCTACCCGTTGCAAAGAGCGCCCACTAATTAGTTGCCCTCGAATTTCAACCTCCCCTATGGACGCACGTATTCATCAAAAGCCTCATGGATGACTTGTCTTTGGTGGATGAGCCATGTTGTCAAGCTTTGGGATTAACAGTGGCAAGAATTCTTCTCGGCAACTTGGGTTCCTCCTGTAGTGGATTTTTCCAAGCTCAACATTGATGATGTTGTTTCTTGACATGTTGGATGTGGATCGATTACCGTTGATTCCCGTGATCATATAGGTCTGTTTTTAGGAGGGTCGGCTGTGGTGTTTGATATTACAGATCCCTATACTATTGAGACTTTGGCTTGCAAGGTAGCCCTTGCATTGGCCACTCTGTGGTGAAAGACATTGAAGATGGAGCAAGAGGTAATAATGGGGCACTTCAAAACTCACAATTTAGCTAGATCTTATTGATCTCTTTCAGTTTGTCATCATGTTTGGCTTGGCTTTTCCGCATGATCTTGTAATGTTCCCTATGAACATTGCATTAAATTAAGTGGAGCGATGTTTACCTAAAAAAATTAGGTGATATCTCAACATCTTCTTCGACTTATTTTTCTAATCTTCCCCTCAACAACAACAAAAAAAACTTATTTTGTAACCACGTTGCCCCCCGTGTCACGATTCGTGCACGAATCTGATCCACATCATTGTGTCAGCGAGACACCGAACAAGAGAACGTTCTCTCGTTATGATTTTCATCCGGATTTTTGGACGATTCTACTATACGGTCTCGATTCCTCGGGCATTTTTTGTTGTGTTCCTTTCATCTAGTATGGAAGGACGAATATTTCTTGGATCCCTTGTGAAGCTCTGTCTCGAAACATGCTAAAGCACGATCTATGTGCTTCCATGGCGGGGGGCGGGTGGGGGGATGTATACTTTTGAAATTCTGTTTTCTACTCATTGTGTTCAGTGCTGAGAGTTGGTTATAGTAGATTATTCAATTAAGCCTGCTTGTAGACTTGATTCTGGTAGCCTGTTGTTTTTGCATACATGTCTGCTGATTTTGCAAGCCATGAAATAGCCTTGATCACATCAACTGACAATGGATTCACTTTCTGAAGACCTATTGATAACACAAGTACATTGACACTAAGGAATAGCTCATAAGTATAAGAAATGAATGGACAATCATCAAGCAGTAGCTCATTAGGACAGCTTCAAGACAGGCAACTTTAAAAAATGCAATGCAAAGTGAGGTACACAAGTCTTGCACTTATACACAAATTTCCAAGATCATGTAGCCACGGAGCGTCGATGCTGCGGTTTGCGCCGTC
>CBMN010005070.1:0-12032 GCA_000582825.1 Hordeum pubiflorum | reverse complement strand
GTGCTTCCAGTTTGAGATACGGTCTTTAAGACATTTTTTAAAGCAACCTTCCTTTTTTTTGCGGAATAAAGCAACCCTCCTTTGACCCCAACATCAGATGGAAAACCAAGGTATTTCTCGGACAATTTTCATTTGGCACTTCCAATAATAATAATCTCTTGCCGAGTACTATCTGAACAACCTTTGTTGAAATGAATGGATCGCATCACAATTTTTTTTTTCAGGTAGCACCTGAGCAAATCTCAGTTCACCCACAAAGGGTATTTTAGCCCCTTGGACTGTCATCGTAAGCAACACGGCCCACTTGAGAGATTGATTCCTTACTCGCTTTCCAATACTTCGGAGAAGAATAGTAGGAAAAATAGACATTTGCGCACAACCTTGCCCCTCTCGCTCTGTCGGTCCCCCCTCCCTCCCATGGCGATCCCCTACCGGATCACCGGCGGCCACAGCCGGCGGAGCCCGCTGCCGCTGCCCACCGCGAGGGCGCTCCTCGCCGCCGTCGTCACCGGGGCGGTCCTCTCCATCCTCTGCGTCCTCTCATTCACCGACTCGTTCTCCTACCTGGGGTTCCAGCCCAGCAGCGTCGACAAGCGGGAGAGCAGCCGCAAGTACCTCTACTGGGGCGCCCGCATAGACTGCCCCGGCAAGCACTGCAGCTCCTGCGCCGGCCTCGGCCACCAGGAGTCCAGCCTCCGCTGCGCCCTCGAGGAGGCCCTCTTCCTCGACAGGTAGCAAATCAATCTCGTTCTCGTTCTCGTTCTCGTCGCTTCCTGTGGCCTGCTGTGGGGTGGCAGGGTGGTTCTAGGCTTCATGAAACGGGAATGGGTACCCCGGTGGTGAAAATTTTGTAGATTATGCTTCCAAATTGCAAAGGATAATCCATTTTTAGGAGGCAAATTGGTGCAAATGCTGTGTGTAATGTGGGATATGCTAATGTGCAATGACACTGCATTGTGGTTTTTGTGCAGGATTTTTGTCATGCCCTCAAGGATGTGCCTTAGTTCAGTGCACAACACAAAGGGGATAATTGATTCAAGCAACGCAACTTCAAATCCAAGGTCTTGCTTCTTGCCTGTTGCATTGATTTGTCAAATTGAGTTGGAAATTGAATATGTGATGTTTTTGCAGATGGGAAACGAGTTATTGTGCAATGGAATCCTTATATGATATAGACCTCATATCGAAAACTGTACCTGTTGTTTTGGACAATCCGCGTTCATGGTATGGGATAGTATCGAGAAGTACAAAACTGGGAGAAGGAGACGTGGCGCATGTGCAAGGAGTTAGCAGAGATGAACTCAAAGATAATCCACTTTACTCAGATGCTCTTCTTGTAAACCGCACCGCAAGTCCTCTTGCTTGGTGAGAATGCAACTCCATCAGGGTCTTTATGTTCTTTAATTGTTATTTTCAGATGGCCTCAAGTTTTAGTGTGCACACCAAACCTAAGCTATATGTTATGTCTAAACTTAAAGAATAGACCTTAATCATCATTACAGTTCAGGTTTATGGAGTGCAAGGATCGGACCAAGCGTAGCTCTGTGATGTTACCATACACTTTTCTGCCAACTATGCCAGCTAGAAAACTGAGAGTTGCAGCACATAAGGTATATTTTCATTAGATTGATTTTCCGCCATGTATCACATTTTTCAATCGGATCCGATTACTCTACTGTTCAGATAAAAAATATCTTTTATCGCACTAACTTGCTTGTTCTGAATTAATCTTACTATTGATTTTTATTTGGGGTGATTTCTTAAATCACGTGGATTCTGTTGATGCCAGATAGAAAAATATAATCTGCAATCCAAAATCCTTGAAATTTGATGCTTTGTTATGAGAGTAACCATGTGTGTATCGTGCTAATTTCCCAGTTATAGGCTCTGGATTTCCACATCCTCCAGTAAGCAAATCTATGCACTTCCCTTGGTGTACTTTTGTGGTTATATCGTTTGAACACATGTCTCAGCCGGTAGCAGTGTGTATCTGCATATACCGTTAACTCATTAGTGATTGGTGAATAATTATTTCTTGCAGTACACTGTCAGCTCATGCCATCATGAGATTTTGTTTAAATGCTTTCTCAGTCCTCCAGAGCTTCATCTTGCTACATTTATTTCTTGGAATATGGTGTAGTATGATATTACTCGTGCAGTCCCTACTTTCTCTTCATATTTAATTGTGTATATGCTAGCTGTAGCCTGCTTGTCTTAATAGAACTTCAGAGTCTATTATAGTTGTAAGAGACTGCTCTGCCAAAGATATTTGGTAGAACAAACTTAAGCTTTGGTCTTTTTAGTTGGTCAGGCAGAACATACTATAACATGTAGTATGAGAAAATGTATTGTTTGTGTATGTTCGGTGATACATCAGTCTTCTGTCACTAAACTGGTGTGATCTCTTCAGATAAAAGAGATCCTTGGTGAATATGATGCTATTCATGTCAGACGGGGTGACCTACTGAAGAATAGGAAAGATAGATTTGGTGTTGAGAGGAGTCTTCATCCTCATCTGGACAGAGATACTCGCCCTGAGTTCATCAACAGAAGAATCGCAAAGTGGATTCCAAAAGGTCGCACTCTTTTCATTGCTTCAAATGAAAGGACACCAGGCTTCTTCTCGCCTCTATCAGACAGGTAAGGCTGACATCTTTTGCCATCTGCTCTTCTTGCATCACAGACCAGAATCTCTGATATGACCATGGTAGAGTTCGTTTTCTGCAAATAGTTTACCATGACTGACTGAACTGTGTTCGCTAGATCAATGCGTAAGGATTTTCTTTTCGTTTGTTTCCATATACTTAAGGAATTGTCCATTCCTAAGTAATTCAACCAGAAGCTGTAGTACTTAAGTAATCTGCCTTCCTGTCTTGGAATTGTTGTGATTGATCTATTTCATTATTTCTCTCCCGCATTTATAATTATGAACATGACCACTAAGGCATTAACTATGAAACTTGACCACTAACAATACAATGGTGAGTTACAAAATTTGCATCTAGTTTGAGGAGACAAGCTGCCTAAGATTATAACGGGTTCCTCATTGTGTGGGTACAGGTACAAGTTGGCATACTCATCTAACTTCACTAGCATATTGGAGCCAATAATCGAGAACAATTACCAGTTATTCATGGTGGAAAGGTTAATCATGCAAGGAGCGAAGACATTTGTGAAGACAATGAAAGAACTTGATAGTGATCTTGCCCTCTGCGACGACCCCAAAAAGAACACCAAAGTCTGGGAAGTACCAGTTTACACTAGATGACCTGCGTGAATCTGCCATTGACATTAAAGGTTAGAAACGATGACCTGCTCTGCTTACCATGAGACATAAATGTCTCACATAGACACGGCAAAATGTTTGGATATATGCAGCTGTTCACACTCTAGCTTGTACTGAGCTGCTGATCCACCTGCTATATGTTGTAATATCCAGACAAGATATATGTTCCATTCTGCGGTCCTTGTTATTTCCTCTTTGTAGTTGGGAACAGAAGAGAGATTACGAATTATTTTTGGTGTTGTATACTGATGTAAGAGCCGCTGGATCTGTCAGCTAAGAAAACAAATACACTACATCATACAACTACACTTTTGTTGCGTTACCTTATTATCTGTACTTGTTCATTTTTTGCAAAATGTTATCTGAACATGTATATATTTACTTTGGTATTATATTGCTCCCTCTTTCTGTAAATGTGAGGTGCATTTGCCTTTTTCACACCCTCCAGTATATTATTTGATTATAACTTTTGCTTGCAATATGCCAATATAATAGTTAGGGGCTGTTTGAATTGGAGCCTTCAGCTATTTTTTATTTTATTTTTTGAGCGGATGCCAATCCAAAAAATTGGTTGTTGACCAGGCTGGGCCTGATTCTTGCGCCAATTATTTGGTGCGCCCACGATTGGTCCTGATAGAATCCATTATTTTGGCATGGAATCATATTAGGCCCTATTGCAGCGCACAGGCAATTGCAATCTGATAAATAGATAAACAGTCTTTTATGATAAATCTGCTATTTCCTTCAGAAGCTTGTATAATTTGTATGTGACACCTTTGTATTTATATTTTTTTTATCCATTACACTAATAAGTGTATATAGCTTGAGGTCAAAAAAAATGTATATAGCTAGCTCACCATAAATGTAAATTTAATAATAGAGCATAAAAATGTGTGGGAAGGCGTGCTTCTGCTCCTAGACTATCTTTTATTTTGCTCTATGCGCTGTTCCTTGTTTGGAATTATTTCAGAAAATGTAATAGGGGTAGTTGGACCCTTCTTTGTTGCTGTTATCTGTGGTAGCTAATAGCTATTCTGGCTGCCGCCGAGACCTGGCTAGGTATTCTTTAATCTCACTCAACTAGATTATGCATCGAATTGCGCTCTCCAATACATGCGTGCAAAATTTAAAATTTTATGTGGGCATAAGTTGTTTTCATTTTGTCCAAATTAGGCTTATCTCCACCCCTTGTACGAAAATTGTAGGCCCATATGTTTTCACTCCATGGGCTTCTTTGATTTTCAAAGGAATTTCACACAATTTTTAGGGATTTGCTTCCTTCAAAATTATTCCCGCGTGTTGTCAGACTTGCAGGAGTGGAATCGTTACGAAAAAATTCCTAATGATTCCTTGACGCACTATTTGGGGCAAAATTTCCTCCAACTCAAATCTGTCATTCCTTTGTTTTTCATGTGGTGTCTCCACATGCAAAATATTCTTTGAAGACAATACATGCACTTTTTCAACCCTATTGAATTCAAGAGGATATGGCACACCAATCTTCTACTTTTTTTTTAGGCAATCTTCTTCTACTTTTTCTATTCCCGTGTTATGAGAGAAGGAAGAGAACTAGACACTTTGCACTTATAACAGCATTGAGCAACCAGTTTTTGCATCAGCAAGATAGCAGGCCCTCGTGCATGCATGGCGGCAAAGAACATATCATGAATGGTGCAAGGACTTGGCAAGCAGCAAACTACTCGCGACCCGATTGATCCTACGCTCCTAACTCATCTCTCAGACTACTCCATGACCTCATTGATCGGATCCTAACTCATCCCCTCAAGCTAATCGACCAGCACCCGCGCAAAAAAAAAAAAAAAACCAAGCCTGCAAAGCTACCTAGCTAGCTAGCGCCTAGCGAGCTACTCCTCTCTCATCTCTATGTACACGACCGATCGAGGGCAAGATCGCCGGCGTGGCAGCCTAGACCTCGCTTCCGAGACCATGGACGACGTCGCCGCCGCTCCGCTCCTCGAGGTGCCCCCGCTTCTTCTTGCCGTGGTGCAGCGCCACGCCGAACAGCTTCACCGTGTCGTCGTCCTCCTCGGCCGCGGCCGGCGAGCCCCGGTCCACGTCCATGTCCAGCTCCAGCAGCCTGCACGACGAGTTGGACGCGCCGGCGCCCGGGAGCGGCGGGTGCCGCTGCGACGCGGCCGACGAGGGGCTCGTGACGGGCGCCACGTGGTTCTGCAGGAAGTAGATGATGTCGTTGTAGAGCTTCTTCATGTGCGCCAGCTCGGAGAGCAGCAGCGAGTTGCGCCGCCGCAGCTGGCGGTTGTCCTCCGACAGCGCCGCCAGGAAGTCGCCGCCCCCGCCGTGCGACGTGGCCGCGGCCGCCGGCTCTTCCTGGAAATGCTGGTACACCGGGTGATGGTGATGATGAGCCGCCGGGGGCGGGGGAGGCGGCGGCGAGAAGGTGTTGCCGAGGTGGTAGTGGTGGTGGTATGCGGCCTGGTGCGGCACCATCGACGGCGGAGGCGGCTGCGACGACTTCCTCCGGTGGATCTCGGCCAGGAGGTGCTTTGCTCCCTTCCTGAAGAACTCATTGGCGAACTCCCATCTGTCCGCCACTATCTTCCTGAATCCCTGCAGCAAACCGCAATGCCAAGCGAACAAAAAAAAAATCAATCAAACTGTTCTTATCTTAGCTACTCGTAGAAATCAAGTGATGATTTTCCATTGCACACTATGAATGGCAGATGGTGAGCAAGCACTAAGAAAATTTGCAGTTACTTGTTTTCTTTGAGATCATCAGGGAGATCGATGACAAGGCATGCAGCTGAATATTCAGTGTTTCTGTGCACGTATAGTAGTCAAGTCATGGTCATGTAGTGGTGACAATGCATTGCATGGTATATACGCATAGGGCATATCTCTACATACATGTATCTGACCCGTGTATACAGTGTATAGTGTCAATCTTCCCCCAATGATAGAGAGTGGAGGGTGGTGTGACTACATGTTTGGAGAGAGTGTGTGTGTGTGTGTATGCATGTACACACAACTAAAACAAGCTTCTGAGTACAAAGTAGTACAAACTCTACATCTTAGTATGCATCCACATTAGTTTGCGCACTTGTTTTTGCTATACAAAGGGACAGAAGAGAAGCATATGGCAGGTGCTAGTTAACTCATGCTTTAAAAGAAGAAACCAGATGTGCAAATAGAAACAAAAACGGTCCACGCTTATCATACACACACACATCTTGCCAGAAAACTGGTGAATAATCTTCTGGCTTGCATAAATCACCACCAAAGTAAGAAATGGAGGGGGCGCATAGATTAAATGCCATTCAACAAAAGAACGGTGGATGACGGACGCGTACGTTCTACAGCTTGATCTATTCGGCAGCTTGTCACAAACCAGGAAGCAAGGGACTAATCTTGTTGGGATGTCACAATCACACCCATATACAGCCCTTTTCCCACGCGCCTCGCAAACAAAATCTTTGAAAAGAGGTGCATTAACTTTTGCATCTAGCCTGTCACGTTCTAGGAAACAATGGATGAATGGATGGAAGGCCAGCCATGCATGCACACCATTGCTTTGACCAGATTAGAGGACCAAACCAAACAAAACTTGCAGTAAATATGTGAACACAGCACACACACACACGGACGCCCTAACTAACGAACCGGAAGAAAACTAACGACGCAAATCGAACAGAGAGCAAACTTGTTGGATTGACACATGCATGCATAGGTGTGGTGTACCGTGTACGGGGCAGCAGGTAATCAGTAGGAGTGACGAACGTACATAGGTGTTGAGCTGCCTGACGAAGCTGGAGAAGTTGTTGTGCTTGAAGTAGTTGGGGAGGAGGTCCCGGGCGAACTCGGGCGGCCGCCAGACGACGAAGGTGGCGTCGTCCTCCCCCCACGACACGATGTGGTCGGTGCAGGGGTCGTCCACCAGCTGGTACGTCTTGGTCAGGAACGGCGCCGGCACCGGCTTCCCGACGCCGCCGCCGCCGGCACCGTGCGCCCCCGAGCCCATCTCCATGGACACCACCATCTCCCCGCACCTCTCCACAAGGAAAGCCATGGCCTCCTCAACCACACGTACGTACTACCCACCGCTGCCTCTACCTAGTAGCTCAGGGACTCGGTCACTCGGGGTGGGGTGGAGGAGAAGGAGCAGCAATATAAGCTAAGCTTAAGCCCAGGGAGGAGGAGGAGGAGAGGGAGAGCGAGTGAGGAGGAGGGAGTGAGGAAGAAAGGCTGCCCCTCTTTAGCTATATCTCCAGTCTCACTGTCTCGCACTCACACACACACACACACACACAGATGACACGCCCCCACGCCCACGAACGCCTCCAAATATTCTCGTGTGGGTCACTCACGCGCGCCTGGACCGCCCTCTTTCTTTCCTTCTCTCTTTCGCTCTCTAGCTAGGGCTGTAGTACCACTAGACTAGATCAGCAGAGCCGACCCCTCCCCCTCCCCTCTCTCATCATTATATATGCGTACGCATCGGTATCTGTGCATCACCAGTGCTGTTTCGTATACGTGGATGTGCTTCAGACTTCAGAGTGTTCAAGCTGAACAACACAACAAGGTGGTGCTGGAAGGAAATCACAAGGAGAGGGAGGGGCGATGTTGCAGCTGAATCAACATGTGCAGGCTTGCCATGTTCCAACTTCCAAGTTAATGTGCCTTATTATTGTGATGAAAAAATAGGTGCACGCTGATCAGGCCTCTGCAGAAAACCTCTACGGATGTATATGTAGCCATGGATAAACATTAGGGTTATGCTAGTACTAATTTCGAGAGAGAGAGAGAGAGAGAGAGAGAGAGAAAACATGTATTACGCTGCTGAAGCATGTGGTGGGTTCCGGGACTCCTGAAATGCAGTGCGCCCATGTCTATCTTCTTTTTTTGGCAAGACAAGGCGCCATGGCCAAGGTGTACAAAGAAAGACTAGTCCAACAGTGCAGGGCTCTCTCGCTTTCTTGACTCTTGCTGTTACTTGTTGTAGAACTCTCAAGAGATAACTCCGAATGATTCTACGGCTAGCGTCCCAACGATCTTGATACTACAGTACAAGGTAACTACTGAAGCTGCAGAGATTTACATGTGACAAGTTTCTAGATTTTTTTCTGCGAAGATTATTACTATGATTTTGCATGTGACTGCACAAATTGATGAAGGAGCAGGGAAGGACCGGATGGATGCGTACTCTACATGAGATGGATAGATGGATGCAGGTATGAGAGAGTAGATGGATGGGCATTAAAATCGCCCGCCCGTTGTTCGTTCAACGGATAGCTCCAAAACCAAAGTCTCCGTCGGATGTACGGCGGCGATGGATGTGATCACACGATGGAACAGGAGAACATTTTGCAGTAAAGCTCCTGGGTCGATCCATGGAGAGGAGAGTTGCAGCATGCAGGCACGGGCCGATCGATCGATCGATCCACCATCAAATAATAATATATTATCGGTCAGAAAAGTGAGAGGAAAGAAAAGTAAGGAAAAGCAAGCGAAAAGCAGGCTCGCTCTGATAGGAGGATGTGGAGGAAAAAGAAGGAAGAGAAGAGAAGGGATTGTACCGCACGGACGGCCGGTATCCTCGTGGTATTTAGTGACCAAATTGTTCTTCTCCCTCCTCTCTCATATCTCTCTCCATCTCTCTCCATCTCTCTCAGCCCATGCAAATGCACAGCCCTGCACGCCGCAGACATGTACACATGTCTAGTTGCGAAACAGCCAAAGATACTTTCCCTGCCCCTGTGCCTGGTGACTTGCACCCTTCACCGCAGGCCCGTGACTTCACGCCACACGCGCGCGCGCGCAGCAAGTAAAAGAAAACCAGAGAGCGAACATGTCTCTAGAGAGAGAGGGAGATGGGAGTAAATATACGTACAGGTGGCTGGTGAAGTGGTGAGTGAGTAGTAGTAACAATAACAACGCACATCTGAGCAGCGCTGCCGGCCTCGCCGGGGGGGATCCACTTTGGATGCAACTTCGTTTTCCATGGCCGCAAGCTCCATCATCACCACCACCACCACCGCCCCTGCCGCTGCCACACTGGCCGGCCGGCCTCTCGCTCGCAGCTTGCAGGAGCCGGGCGATGGGCGCAGCTAGCAGCATGTGCAGCAAGGCTGCTCCGGCGCCTCCTGCTGCTGCGGCTTCCATTAATGGCCACCAGTATCAATGTGCAAGCAAACAAACATTCCTCTACCCCATCTTTTCAACCGCATGCAGCAGCAGCATTCAAAGGAACAGAACCAAACTTCTTCTTCCTCACCACTCCCGATGAGCAGAGGGCGCATCATGAGCTGCCTGCTGCCTGTGCGCGCGCACAGTGGCCGGCCAGGCCACTGACCTGACCAGCTGCGAGTAAAACCTTAAGGTTCTGAGCCGCCCTAGCTAGTGACATGAGTGGGTCGTGAGATCAGATCGCCCTGCGCGCAGGGTTTAGCTGGATTTGTGCACGCTCTTCACTTCCCTCCAGGGGTGGTACGTACACCCCCAACCCTTTGCTCCCAGCGAGGTAGTAAAGCGGTGAATCAACAATCACCAGTTTGGCGCGGTCAAACTTGCCCAGGGCTGCCCTGCAGGTGGTGGTGGTAGATTCATGGAAATAGATGCAGTTGCTACCTGGTAGCTAGCTTAGGGTTTTGGCATGCAGGTAAGGTACTCATCGAGATGCCACCAGCTGCAAGCAACATATGCATATGCATCAAAGCAGGAGGCAGCGCTACATATCTCTAGCCTAGTGCAGTGTACTGCTGGAGTACGGCCCTAGCTATATATGAGTATGCATCAAATGTATGTAAGCATTGTAGCCTATAGCTTTGAGTACCAAGAAAGAAAAAAGGGAAATACTCCACAACAGGGAAAGAACTCATATCATATAAAACTAGCAAGAAGCAAGTCACAGCATGCATACTGGTAGGACTGAAGGGAAGGGACTAGATGATGATGAGGCCTAGAGGCAAAAGCATGCATGAATGTATGATAAAACTATATGTTTGCTTTATGGTGTGCAGTGATGTGGAGATTGGCTATGGAGTTTGAATATTATGGAAGATTCTGTTCCATATATGACAAGCTGTGCCCTGATGATGTGTTCGCAGTAGACATTTTATGAGTACATCACATGACCTTTCCCATCCCCCACATGTGGCCCACTGCATTTGTGGCCAGGTCTAGATCTATCTTTGACTGGCAAATATGTATAAAATAATCAAGGGAGCAAGAGAGAGAAAAAGGCTGATGAGAGAGAAAGAGATCGTCACATTTCATACTGTAGTATTTAAGATATGCATGTATAATGCCTGAAAAAAAAAGATATGCATGCACTACAAATGCAGAGACAAGTGAGATGTGAAACAAAAGAAAACAGAATGCCATGGTTCTTCTCTAGACCAGGCCGACATTATCTCATCATCACCTTGATGACACCATGCACACATATGCTAGATGCCGTTAAAAACCAGTTTTCTAGACAATATCGTGTTCCACAAATGTCTGTCGTTCCAAGATTCCTCTGAAACCATACAGTTCTTTATCGCATCGATGCATTTGCGCTGCATGCAAAAGATACTGTGCACGGTGCTTAATTAAACAAGCCCTGCATGCCATTTGCTGCGACGCTCTTGTCTGCATGTTAAACAAACGCATCTGTATTCGTGCAAACGAACCGAGAGAGGATGCTACTAGAATAATGAGGACGCATATGATAATACCCAGTGAAGATGGCAGCATGCAGCACCTTTGCAAAAGATCGTGGAGCCGCTTGTTCTTTGCCCAATCTACAGGCATAGAGCTCATGTGATCAAAAAAGAAGAGAAGAGAGGGGACGTGGTGCGTATGCCCTGCCTGCCTGCCTGCCTTCTCAGTCCCAGCTCTCTAGGCTGCATAGAGAACAGCCGCATCTTGGACTCTAGCATGATTGCCACTCACAAACCTGCAATAAGCCTTGTGGAGGATTAGACAATCAATTAGATGCACTCGATTAAAGAGAGATCTAGACGTTTATGCTGTCCTATGGCTTAGCTCTGCGCGCACAGATAGATTAGATTAGATTAGACTTGAATGGTTATGTACAGATGCATAGATCTCAGCCATGCATGTGTGTGCTACGTAGGTCCACAGCTAGTACACCTTTCCAGGTTTCTTATTAGGCATGTTTGTATGTTTGTCCCTTGGTGTGTACTGCTGTACGTACTAGGCTATGGCTATAGTTACTAGTCGCTACTACTACTACGCTAGTGCATGGAACGCTACAACTAGAGCTAACTGGGCAGGCAAGGCAGATGCATGGGTGCAGATTGCAGAGAGAGAGAGAGAGAGAGAGAGAGAGAGATCACACGTCTTTTGCCGTGGATGCATTCGCGGACAAAAGGTTTGATTCTTCTTTCACCACATCTATGCACGAAGAGCTCTTTTATCTAGGAAAATGGAAAAGGAGGGGAAAAGACACTCCAAAGATGGGGAGGTTGATAGACAAAGGAAGCTTTTCAGAGAACATTTCCCTCTTTTTCATTCTCAAGGGGAGAGAAAGATGGGAGGAAGAGAGGGGAGGGGGGGTCAGGCAGAGGTCAGAGCATTAAGGTGGAAACTGATTAAAGTCGATCTCATCTGTGCTGTGCATGCACATAAAGGAGGGGCTGTAAAGATGTGATTTACCACCACTCGTCTGTATGGCTTTTCCCACCCCAAGGACTTGTTACACATGTGCATGCACACACCTCTCCTCTGTCATGTTCTGCCGTGGGGTGTGTGGGGGGTGGGGTGG
>CBMN010005065.1:0-10126 GCA_000582825.1 Hordeum pubiflorum | reverse complement strand
GGGGGAGAGACCATCCCTTGTGGGGCACGTCACAGCCCATCTAGCGCGGAGGGGAGAGCAGCCGAAGCCACACATCGGCGTCCGAGCATGCCGCCCCCTTCAGACGTCCACGTCAGAGGACAGAATCTTCCCTATAGCAGCTAAGCACCCGGACGATGGAAGGCGTCGCTCCGCGGAACACAACAGAGTTCCAATGCTTCCACAGCTGCCAGCAGCGTGAAAGTGGAAGCCGAGGACCCCCCAACCGCCGTATCGACCTCAAGGGCATGCAGCGCCCCCACATGGTAGTCGGCTCTGTCGATGTCGACCCCCACCGTCAACCAAAAGGAACGGGCAAAAGAACACCAGAAGACAAGGTGATCCACCGTGATTGCTTTGGAGAGTCAGCATGTGCCAAGGCTAAGGAGGAACATAATTTTGCTTGGAATTCTTCATGATGGTGGTATGGTGTTACGTTGTGATCGGACCATGAGAATCATGAAGGATGAGGTGACCATAAAGGATGAGATGACCGTGATGATGGGGCAAAAGAGAAAGGAGGGGGGCGGGGGTATATTTGTTTCAATCTAAAACGTCATATTCTAATTTTCTTCACAAAATTTGTCCAACCAAGGGGGCAGCGGGCCTGTGTTACACATAGCTCCGTTTGCGAGAGGACGACTTTGCATATTTACAAGTTGCAAAGGTGCACTATTACAGGTGGAGCTACAAAGACTGGAATTGCATGATTAGCAACGAGGTCCCACGGAGACGACTAGTGGGGCCAAGTTAAACTCATCGGGTAGCTCTCGGTAATTTACGAAAGAGTCCTTCCAAAGTCGGAAGTACATGGAAGTTTGACACACGACCAAATTTAACATGCAATTTTAGTCGAGTGGCATGCTTAGACTGATTGCATGCTTACAGTGATTGCTATGTGGGGTTGCTTTGTGTGCATGCTTAGACTGACTGTAGGAGTGTAAGATCGCATTGCCTTGATTAGTTCGTTGATCAAGGCAACGCACATTGGTATGATCAGTGCATTGATCAAGGCAATGCACATTGGTATAATCGGTCCATACATGTGCACTGCAATGGTGGATAGGCTCCATTTTTCTATGTGTGCATGCCTACATGTGTTCATCCGTGTCTTCTAAACTGACAAGGTCACGAAGACAGAGTCGGAGGTCATCGATGGTCGCGGCCCTCCACCGGAAGGGCTCGAGGACATCATCCCCTAGAACAGCCAAAGCAGGGGCATATTGCAGTACAACCGGTTCTATGCGCAGATTAAGAACCTGGACGACTGGTCCTTCCTCGTACTCCCAAAGGTTTTCCAGACGATCCTGAGCACGTGGTTCATCGTCAGGCTGCCACGTGTCCTGTCGATCGCCGCCTGCGAGTGATGCTGCTGCTGGGTGCAGGTCTTTCAGCGACGAGATCGTGCTGGACCACGACTAGAGCTACTTCTGTGGGTGCAGGTCTTTCAGCGACGAGATCGTGCTGGACCACGACTAGAGCTACTTCTGTCTAAAGCGTAATATCTATTGCAGCACCATACTTGTCACCAAGCTTTGCAATTTCAGCGTCAAGGTTAAGATCTTCTGACAGGAGCACCTCCACCAACTGCCGCTAACGCTGCGCCAAGCATGACTGATTTTTTATCAGGGAACGCCCTGCTGATGCTGTGCGGGGGCATTTGATCATGGTACGCCCACGCCCCTACCGTCTTAAAGCTAATGTGTTAAACTTGATGAAGTGATATTTTATTTCTACAAGGAATCGCTGTATGTTTTCCTAAAGTTTTTGCCAAACCCAAACAATTCATAAAATGTCAGTAAAATAGGATGCTGATCATAAAAAACCATCATCGACAGCAGATGTTCGTTATCCGAATCCAAAGGGCCACGGTGCCATGAAATACCCTGCCAGCCACGGTTTCTGACCATACATATAGCAAAGTATGATCTTTCCCATCTCCGGTACAATCCGCACTATGCAGAGATTTTCACACAGCAGGCATCGCAGCATTGGCATTGACAAAACAGCGAGTCATCATCTGCATCCCCATTCATCCGTGACAACCTAATTACAGAAGTCACTTTGACCAAGTCGGGTCAGAAATAACAACTGCATGGCTAGGGTAACTTGAAGAAGCTTCAGTAATCAAATATGAGGCGGCCCTCTGCCAGAAGGATGTGGCCCTCTGTAGGGGTACTGTGGAGGCACGTCCCTTCCATATCCAGGGACATCATGAACACCTCGCATTGCGTTCGTTTCATCGAGGGGTAGGGCATATCTGTCCATTACTGAGCTTACCGGTGCATTGGCGCCCAAGTAACCAGGAGCATGGTTGTTCATGCCCGGGGGTCCAGATCCACCAGAACCATACTTGTCGATGAGCGAGGCTCCAGATCCACTGGAACCCGAGAAACCTGGACTGTACATGTCCATGACTGAGCTCCGTGCTGGAGTTGTACTCAACAGCCCGTAAGACGGCGAAGTTAAAGAGCGCTGGTCATATCTTGCCCCTGAAGAACCAATCTGGTCATATCTAGCACCTGAAGAACCAAGGGAGTAATGATTGGTCTGAAGGTGATCATCCTGCCTCTTGTACAAGCTGCCACCATTTCCTTGACCTTGCGGGCTGAACACATCCCCAGCTCGGGCAGGAGCATACATTTTGGTCAGCTCTTCAATGCTGGAGTTGTACGCACTTGATCTATCATCAGCACCCGTGTAAAAAGCGTGATCATTCCTCTCTCTGAGTGCATCCTTGTGCCCATCACTGCTTGCCAAATAACTTCCCTGATAAGTAGTAGCGTTGTTGAATGTAGAGACACGAGGTTCTTTCACATGATACTTCATATTACTATCACGGTGTGCTCTTGTATAATCAGAGGGTTGTTCAGTTGGTACAAAAGGAGAATTGCTTCTGGATCTGTGACGAGCAGTGCTGTTTTCAAGGGATGATGACATACTCATGTCTGAACTCCCTTTCGATTCCTTTACACGGGCATTAGTTCCATTGCTCTGCCCTTGGTGCATACTCCTTTTACTTGGAATAGCTCTCGTCTCCTCATAGGCAACTTCCACTTGCTTTTCTGGAGGGAGGCTGTCTGCCTCGTCAGGGATCCTTTTCCTGCTCCTGTCATCAGAGCTCTTATTGCTTCCATCCCTGCTATTCTGTTTCCCTGGTCGAGAGATTTGTTGAGAGGTAGCTTCAGCTTGTTTCTTCAGGGGGCGGTTACCTGATAGATTAGCTTCTTTGTTTTCTCTAGGCCTAGCTTGCTTCTTCACCGGGAAGTTGGCCTTTCTGGCTGCTTTCTCTTCTCCAGGTCTATCTTGTTTCTTCACAAGGTGGTCATCTGATGGACTAACCTCTCTGACAGAGCATGCCGCCTTATGCCTTTTCTCTTCTGCTTTTCCTGATGAACTATCCTCTCTGAAATCACATGTAGCCTTCTCTCTAGTCTCTTTAGCTTTTCCTGATCTAGCATTTTGTTCACTCTTAGGTTCAGCTTTTCTCCGTGCAGGTACATTATCTGATAGATTGACCTCTCTTGGGTGGTATGAGGTATTTCCGATATTCTCCTTTTCTTTCCCTGATCTTGAATTATGCACATCAGAAGATTCAGCTTCTTTCTTCGCAGGGCCATCATCTGACAGATTACCCTGTTCAACACGGCGAGTGATTTTCCCCACGCTTGTGTGATTATGCGCCTTGGCTACTTCCTTATGCTTTTCTGTCCAATCAGAACGACTCCACAAATAGAGGGGTGGTGCAGATGCATTCCACCCTTCAACTATTTTGTCATTGACATCGAGAGAACCAGGCAAATAAAACGACTGCAAATTCAGATAAATATATAAGGTAAAACAACAAGGGAAAACAACAAGGGAATAAACACTCAAATGTAAATAAGATTTATTGAAGTTCTTAAGCCCTTTACCTTCCCAGCAAGACAGTTACTATCCTCCCAAACCAAATCATAAGGTGTCTTCTTTTGATCTAACCTGGCAACACCAGAAAATGAGAGGAGCATGAACAGAGTCCAAAGGAAGTGTGAAAAAGAGATGTCAATGTAACAATCTTAACAATTCAACACAAAGGTTAACTGAAAGGAATATGGTGGTTACCTTTTAGTTTCTTTTGGGACAATTAGTATAACAAGCTTTGGCTTAAAAGACAATGCTTTGTCGATAAATTTGTTCGCCAGAGATGCTTTGACTCCAAAAGGAGGATTAAGCCCCATTATCTAATCAAGTATTAATAGATGTTAACCAGCAGTGGCAATTATTTTGTATAAAAGTATCTGCATCGCATAAAGTATACCAGTTGGCTTCCACTAGGCAGTTCGTCTGACTGCACAGTCATCCAATCCCTCCTTTCAAAGCAAAAGCTATTCTGGGAAGGGCATAAATATTCGGAGTAAGCATGAAAGTGGGAAAGCAATTGGAACTCCAGTAAGGGCACTTTCAGGCCATAGAATAAACAGATCACAATAGGTAAGTCCTAATGCATTTACTTCAAGAGCTCTATTTGATGGGAAGGTTTACAAGTCGTTAAATCTTGACTGTTGCGGTACCGACTAGTTGCTACTCCCTCCGTAAACAAATATAAGACGTCTTAGATAATGTTTGCTGACGGTTCCAACGAGCTGGGCCGATAACCAGTGGCCATGGCACTGCTGTGTGGTTAGTGTGGTGCTCATCCCTCTCTTCGCCTGGCACCGTGTGGTGTAGTGTGGCCTCAAACTGCCTCTGAACACAGTCTATATATCTCAAAAACTGGCAGTGGGCCTTAAGTCGCACTACCAGGCAGATTCAATTAGCCACCGCAAATCGTCGACTAGTCACCCAGCCATGCAAGTACCCCTTCTAGTCAAGTGGGCCACTGGCCCAGGTTACGATTTGCCGTTTAAAACCAATTATCGGGAACAAAGCAACAAAGTACCAGAGGATAAATAAAACAAGGATTTTATGTTCCTGAAGAAAATTAAACAAGATAAAAAAGGACTGCGCTATCAATTCAAAAGGACTCGGTAGTTTACCTGTGGTTGGATAAGATCATAATTCTTGAAATGACACTTCTTGTCAACTTCATCAAGTTTTTCTTTCATCAATCGACTGAAATCATTTGCGCCACAGCAGAAATCCACTATCTGCAAGTTCAACAGAATTCAAGATATCAAGGCATGATGCAAATACATTGAATCGGTGATACTGTGTGTGGCGGCTATGATAAAATGAAAGCATTTTAGAAGGACAGTACGGGAGACCCCTACTGGTACTAAAATAACCTGCCACGATTAAAAAAATGGGTACTTCATACAGCTCAACAATAGGCTGTAACTTAGTACAAAACCTCCATTCTACTCCCGGAAGTTAAGCTCTTGTTTGTACTATTGTTGAGATTGGTTATCACAGCAAACATTATCATAAATTTTCGTTACCGTTCATTAGTGAGCACTGAGCAGAGACCTATAGCATGTAACATGTTGTAAAATATCGTTTTCATTATCATTCATTAGTGAGCAGTGAGCAGAGATAGCATATGTAATGGCGGGTTACACGTATTTAGCCTTTTTAAAATAACTAGCACACTGCTTCAATAGAGGGCGTAATCAATGACACAAGTATGTGCCTCATGTACTAGAGAGAGAGTATACCGTGTCACCAGGTTCCACGTACCAATGAAGTTTATCAACAATCTGTACCACATCAATGAAGTTTATCAACAATCTGCTAATGAGGTGTAATTGTATAGAATTATAAGTAAATTATTCAATACAGAGAAATAACAAACACCAGGTAAAAAAAGAGAAATAACAAACAAATAGGTAGTTTGAAGCACTCAACGGGCAATGAATGGGAGCAATCAGTCATATTCTATGATTTCCTTTCCAAATTCATGATCCTTTAATAGCTCTTGGCCAGAAATTTCCCAAGGTGATTTCCAGCTGGCCAAACTTTTTTGGTTCTAACTCACGAGAGAAACATTTGGAACATGCACAAGAAATACGTATATTCCAATATAAAGGGGAGATCAAAAGGTGACAATTAGGCCATGGAGCTGGCCCCTTTTTGTTCTAAAACCAAAGAGGGTGAAAAACAGTTCCTGATGCTGGTTTCTTGATCCCTGGTCTATAGAGCAAAAAAATTGGCAGAAAGAGCTTCTCGGTGAAGTGCATTCAAGTAAGAATTTCAAGAGACAGGATATTGTTGTCAACCAAAAGGTCAAATTGACAAGTGGGCAGACTTCCACAAAGTAGGGGAAGATTAAAAAAACAGACCATAACATCAGTTTCCAGTAGGCACCACAAAATGAAAATTAAATTGGAGCTTGGTCTTCGACATAGCTTTTAGCGTGTGATAGGGAAAAGATCAATGCGTACAGGGAGGGGAAGGGAGAGTGTGAGTTGCTGGCACGCGGTGGAGGGAAGGAAAAAACGATCTAAAACCTAATCAGCTCTTGATACGATGTTAAGAGGAATAGCAACTTAATCTATATATAAACTAGGAATCTGAAAATACAGAAAGAAATACATGAGACCTAGTACAAATACAAATATCTTTCTAACAGTGGAAACTAGAAATTTCCTCGTCTCTCTAAAGATACGAATAATTCATAGTCCACAACCGAATATAAGGGGTTGTTTGGTTTGAGACTAACTTTGCCAAAGTTTGCCATACCTAAGATAAGGCAAGTTTAACTAATTAGGTTTGTTTTGTTCAAGCCATACCTTAGGTAAGATGCTTTTTGCCAGACCAGGGCCCCACATCATATACACTTAGTGTGGCAAGATTCTCTTAGGCTTGCCAACTTGTGGCTCCAATTTTATTGAAATAACTTTAGGATAGTTTGAGAAGAAATGTGTGGCATTACTAGGCCTAGAAACAAACAGCCCCTAAGCCTAAGGCTTTATATACAACTCGTTAGCGTTTCATGCTGTGTCAACATAATTTCTGGATAAAAACATACCTCAACAAGCCTTTTCACCTTTGTGAAATGTCGACCAAAAGAACTGTAGCGTGATCCATAAATGAAAGGTGAAATATATACTCTGAGCCTAGTCTGGAACGAGAAAAACAATCTAAAGTTAGAAATCGATTGGCTACCATAACATTGAAGGGAAAATGTTCCGCCCAACATCACAGTATGCTCAGGAAATAAATGGCTCGTTCCCGCCAACAACAATTTCAGGAGAAACACTAAGATGAAGACGGGGTAAAAGTGCCATTGCGGCTTTCATAGATCATGAGAAGATTGACATCTTTTTACTGTAACCAATAATGGGTTAACTCAAGCGTTGGAACTAACGGGATTAAAACAAAGTATACTGAATTCTGAGGATATAACACTAAAAAATATATTATAATGGCATTAATAAAACTATCAAAGTACCACTTGAATCATAATTATGAACAGATACATCATAATTATCAAGATATACTGACAGTGAATCTTCTTCGCGCAAGGAAAGAGCGTGACATAAATCTCATAGGAATGCTATATTTATGCAAGTTTCTACAAAAACAACAGTATATCAAAAGAACAATATATGATTAGAATATACATACATGCCACTTTGTTAGCTGCTTCAAAACTTGAGGTTCACATACTGCTTTAGCCTCATTAACATTACCTCCATTACCCAGCGCTTTTAGAGCTGCTCCTACAGCCTAAAAAGCCCATCATTCAGAAAACGTTGAACAAATAATAACTAGTATGAAAAGTTGCATTTCCTGCTGGAAATACTGAACGGTGAATGGACCTGAACAGAACGCTCAAGCTTGCCCGTCGCAACAATCTTATCAGTTTGCCTGCCAGCGTATACATGAGTTGAGGGCACCAGGCACCTGCTTGATATATCTTTTAGTGTCAAGGAAGAGCCTTCTTTCCCCACCAAAGCAATTACCCTGCAAGTAAGATTGAGAATATCTCAGGTAGTACCATGACTCCATGAGGACTCTAAAATCTAAGTTCTAAATAATGTTTGATCAACTTATACTTTGCACATCCGTGTCAATAAAACTGAACGAAAAAGGCTAAACACAGGATGCAAGAAGAAAATTGTAGCAAGATAAACAAGTACTACCTCTGTCCTGGTTTATTGATCCCCTTCGTATATTGTGTCAAACTTTGACCATAGATTTAACTAACAAAATGTTAATGTATGTCATCAAAAATTATAACGGTGGATTTATATTTGAACATTGTTTCCGAAAAGAGTATTTTTGCTATGTATAACTTCTATTTTATTACTTAAAACCATGGTCGAAGTATGACCCTAAATATGAAGGGGACTTGTAAACCAGGACGGAGGTAGTAAGCTTTTAGGCCCTGGTTAAGTCCAGGAGAACTACATTTCCGTGTGTGTTTGGTTTTAGAGTCAGGCGTTCTGGTAAGTTTTAGTGTTTTGTATGAGCCCAAGTCTACCTTACCAAAGATTTGGCTAGCCAAAACTTTGGCCAAGGTTTTTCTTGCCTATGGCTTGGCCAATATTGCCAAAAAAAATGCACTAGAGTAGAAGTGGGCACGCCAGAAAACTGCAACCATCCAAAACAAAGGCCATTTTTTTGGTTGTCATTGACAAAAAATATGTAGGGTACATTTTGGATACAAACCAAGCATACACTTCTAGTACGTAGTACAATTAGCGAATGGTCATGTATGGGTGTGTAGACTTGTAGTGACTGGAGTCCTCAAGTAATTATATCAAGTGACTAACCTCTTCTCTGTTTCACTGTCCACCCTAGGAAATGAACTCTGGGGCAAGTTCCCCATAGTAGATAACGGTGAAGTTGCCAAGTATTTTTCCTGCTCATTTGCAGTCCTTGAACTGCTTGCAGAAGTATCATTGACCTTTGGTTTTTTCTTCTCGGGCTTGTGAACAAATTGCTCTGATGAACTCTTCACAGCAAATTTTCTGGCATGTTCATCTTCTTGCACACGAACCTTGACTGGCAACTTTGCAGCTTTATTTGAAGGTTGATCAGGAAATGATTCATCAAAATCTCTCTTTCTCTTGTTAATCAACACCTTGTTTTTTCTCTTTAGGTAATCTGCTGGTTTTACAATTTTTGGAATACCAGGAAACTTTATATGATTTCTGACAGGTGTCTCAATGTCACTATCTATCTCATGGTCCCTGAACAGTTTACGACAAGTCAGTATATGAACAATGTAGACAGCATTTAACAGATATAAGTGAAGAAGTTACTACATACAAGCAGTAGATCAAAATTCTTTTTGAAAGGTCCCAGGCTCGCGTAACAATGTCCTCATCGCTATCTTCAAAGGGTATTTCTCTGAAATATCTCGAGTATGAGAAGAACAGAAGAGACCATATATGGATTAAAAAAACTTAAAAGAGAAGAGGCATTAGCACCTCGGCAAACATTTTCTATGATATGACTTTGGACAGCGTCTGCAAACAGCAAACTGCAATTGTTCTTGTGATCTATCCTCCAAGCCTTTACAGTGAAAACACCAATGAATGGGGCAAGTAAATGAAGATCCACCTATTATCTTGTTCTCCTTTTCTAAGGCTTCAATCTTGTTGTTAGGATGAAGTTTTCTTGCAACACATTTGGGGTGGTAAAAGTACCCACATGTAGCATTGTTACAAAGAAACACCTAAAGAATGATATCATAATTAGCAAAACTACATAACCATAAAGCACTGAATAAAATATGATTCATATTGATACTCAAGTAGATGCACTTTCTAACAGATAGAATGATGCAATTACTCCATTCGTATCGCTGAAATACGGTCATAGTCACAATTTAATTACCTAATCGTTAGTTATTGGCTTATTGTAATAGCCAAATTTTATACAGATAAAATGGTATTAAATGCCCCTAGTATGTAACTGCTAGAACAACTAAACTATTTCATAACATTCAGATTATCTACTTTATGAAATGTCAACTAGACGCTCTTTCATAGTACTACTTCTAGTTCTGTATTCCTAGGTAATGCTGGCTGTATAGTGGTTGAAAGCCTAAAACTGCAAATAACGAGTGCAGCTTTAAAGTCATGTAACAGCAAGATTAATGCATAATAAGTAATTAAGTGTTGTCGATCAGCTCCGAAAATCACATTATTGTTAACATTGTTTTCAAATCGTCCGACTA
>CBMN010005062.1:0-10758 GCA_000582825.1 Hordeum pubiflorum | reverse complement strand
CCCCGGATGGTCGGGTCCAATTCTCCCTGGAGCAAGGAAGGGCAATGCACACGACCATAGCCTCCTCCATCCCGCACAGGACGACAACCCAGTCGATGATCCGGATTGGTCGAAGTCAGATCCGCTTGCCGCCATGCCGAAGAAGGCCGGAGATCGGCGGACGAAAGCCTGGGGGTGAAGTGGACTGGAGGAGAGTAGAGTGGCTAGGGTTTGATGCGAAAAACGGATAGGGACGAATATATATGGTCGGATGGGCCAGCGTGGGCCGGCTCTGACATGACGGACGCGTCCGTTCACGCCCGGCCCATCCCAAATCCATTTTAGATTTAAAATAGAGATAAGACGTGTCAATCAGTCCGAACGTTTGAGGGCGTCTAGATGGTCTTACACGGGCCATCATTTTTTTTTTTTGAATGTTGGCATTAGCCTGCCAAATTCATTGATAAGAAGGGAATACATTACAAGATGTTAAGGCCAAGTTGGCAAGCCCCATAAACAAAGAGGGAAATAGGCGCAAAAGAAGAAAAAAAGGAGGGCGTTCAGCTCAGCCCGGATCGAACGGAATGCCATCATTGAAATGACCAACGAGAGCTTTGCCTCTGCTTTCAATTTATGAACCACATACATGTGACGTACTACTAAAGTACTGTTCCTTCACTTTACGGTCTTCAATCAATCACTGTACATGTGTCGAACTGCCACAGGACGCATCCCCAGCAGCTCTGCTTGACATCTTCTAACCATCGATTCTACAAGCTTTTTACTAGTTAACAATCTCCGTTCATCATTCGCAATAGAAAACGGAGAATCTCTCTTCAGAAACCCACCCAGTTCGTCCACGTGGGCACGCAGTCCCCGGTGGAGGCAGGTGAATGGGCAGCACGTTCGCTGCGGCTCCCACGCGTGCATCCCGAAGCCTTTCTCGACAGGTGTTGCTCATCATACGGCAATGATTGACACTTGTCCGGACATCTCCGTGCAGAAAAAATTTGGAGGCCACTTTCCCCAAACCTCAAAGAGGTCACGAGAATCCTTCCCTTTCCTCAAAGCAAAACCTTGGAACCCACAAAGTCTTTTGAGCATCGATGCCAACAAGCCTACGCTGCCATTGGTGCATCTTACCTTGGTATCATGTGGGCTCGTTGACCAATGGCAGGCAGCTCCGGAGCACAAGGACGAGGATATGATATGCTTCCACCCTCCTGCGCGGCGTGGTGATCATGAACACGGTGTGTGTAACGTGCGTGCATGATGGCGGCAACGATAATGCATGAACCTCGGTGCGTCGGCAATGAGTATACGGGATTGTAAGAAATATCTTCGTTCGGGTTTATTTGTCTTTCTCAAACTTTTAGCCAAAATTTGAAGATAATTTTTTGCTGGTTTTTTTATTCCACGGTAATAGGGATATAATTCAAAGGCAAAAATTTATCAATACATGTTGGACTTTTATGCAACTACACAACTGTGGTGCATTCAGTTTGATTATACCGTGCTAGGCAATCTGCAACCCTATTCTGATCTCTATGAATTTTCTGGGGAATAAAATTCCTACCAATCATTAAAACTTAAATATCTGAAACTAGTTGGATATAAAGTTATAAACAGAGCGATCCAAGCTATTACTACAAAGGATAGAAAGAACCACGCCGTTGAGGCTGACTGTACGAGAATAGGCCCTTCGGAAGGCTGCACAGTCAGTGCCATACCCATCCTTATCGCATGTATCTCTGCTTCGAGCGCTTCGTTGCAATTAAATATGTACTTTTTTATTTGAAATTATAGTAAAAAAGGTACATATTTAATATGCAGCCATCCTGTCTCTCAAAATCATTCCAACAGCCACCGATTCATCATCTTCCGTACACACCCCATCAGCCGAAGGTGCCAACGTATTATCACTGGCGGCTCAGGCCAACGATAGCAACTTTGGTTTCCTATGATTTTCTGCAACCCATATCTCTTGCATTGGCATCTTCCCTTTAATTATTTCTTCAGTAGAATATCTTCTGCAGGCATATATGGAGTTAATTATTGAATTTGATGAGATTTTTTACTAACAAAATAGAAGTTATATGTCAAAAGTCATTGAATTTGTATTTGAGAAAACTTTACAATGACACTCCCTCTATTTATACTTGTACTATGCATTGTCTGTAGTTCCAAAACTAAATCATGAGCAGGACATGTATTTTTGGACCAGAGTAGCCTCGCATACGCTCTATCTGTATGCATGCATGTGCATGTTGATGTGCCGTCTGTAACCCAGCCGAGGATTATTGCTGCCCCAACGAGCTTATGCGCACTACATTCCGAAAGTTTGACAAATAGTTAATATGCACTACAAAAGGTAATGGATGGAGTATATTTTTATGAAATACAGTGCATAATTTGTTTGTGATATTTCGGGTCTAAGTTAGACAGAAATTTCGAGGAGGACTAATATTGATTTAAATTATGTGGACCAAAAAACTTGAAATCATATGTATAGATTTGGTCCGACATGTATTTCCAATATAATTTAGTTCCTTGGATATTATGTACATGTTGGTCGACTCGTGATTAAAGTTACATTTATAAAACTGTGTCAGTGTTCAAGAAAAAATTGAATAACGACACCCAAAGGACATGTTAGATCTGATTAATATCAAGAAAACAAAAATCATTATAATAAATAGATAATTGGACATTGAATAACTAGTAAAAATTAAAATTACATTGAAAAGCATATTAGCCTTCTTCTTCCTCCGATTGTACGCCGCCGGCTGGAGATTGAAAATTACACTAAATCAACAATAAAGAAAAGCGACATCTGCAAATGCCCTCGCCATACCAGTCTTTGAAGACTGCAATGGTCACTCGCTCCTGTAGACGAGATCTACAAATCATTGAAGTATCATCAGCTCTAGAATCACCCCACACAGAACAGGCTTGCAATCCATCATCACCAGTTCAGAGAGTTGGAGAAACTGGGCCAAGCCACAGAACACAGAGAAGAAGATACCAAAAGCCAACACCTATAGCCAGGCAATGGATCTCTTTGAAAGGCACCCGAACTGTCAAGATCTTAAGGAAACAACTAGATTTGGGGACCCACACACTCACAGACCCTTCGTCGGCGCCGGATTGGACGTCGTCGAGGTAGGAAGAGACCGGAGAGATGTTATCCCAACACGTCATCACTACTACTACCTCATCGATGTCGCCGGAAAAACAAAAGCATAAGAAAAAGAAAACGAGATGGACGGGTCCCCACTCCTATTGTCGCCGACGAGGCCGCCGGATGGGGAAGATGAGGAGGGCCGAGGCGGGGTGTGAAGAAGTTATGGAGGTCGCGGCTGGGAGGAAAAGTAAGAGATCGTAGGGTCGACTTAGCTGGCCCCGGTGATCTAGCTGTACCACTTAAAACGTCACCTCATTCGTTTGCTACTAATTCTTTCTTACTTCCAACCACTTTAATTCAAACGATTTTATAGGATTTTTGGAGGATTGAAATTCCTAGGAACTTTTCATATGTGGATTGTTTGGTTTTTAGGGTCGATACATAATTTTTTGCTGAGGGTTCCCTTGCACTATGTTTCAGTGGAAATTTTGCATCCACTTTAATCCCTTTGGAAGAATCTTTTTTTTTATGGAGCATTAACACAGTGCAAACAAAGTCATGTACTTCATGATTTTAGAATCCTAATATTCCCAGAGGGAGATGGGGGAAGAGAAGAGGGGGCGGGGGACTCGAGGATCTTTGTGCAGTTTTGTACTTTGATTATCCTGGATTTGAACAGTGACATCTCGCCTTAGTATAAGATGTTTGCATTAGCACATACTCCCAACCATATTAGGAAATAAAGAAACTCTCGCCAGAGCTTTTACCCTTATGAAATGATGTCGAGCTGACAGGTGTTACTAAAACGGAAAGAAACACTGAATGGCGCCATTGATGTATATAGAAATTAGCGTACTGATATCATAGTTAAGTTGCATCGGGCACACGATCTGGTAAGCACAGCCTTCGAAGGGAAAGGTAAGCGCATGCCAAGATTACAATACGAGGTAAGCTGGTTGGAATGTCGACATCTCCCATGTTAATTAGAATAAAACCTTCCAAGTGGCCAAAGGCCACTTTTGATAGAAAAGAAGTGGCCCCAATCTTCGAGCCCTTATTCCAATTATAATTGATTTGGTTGCTCTGGCAGTGTAAAAATGATATGGTGTTCAATATTTTTGTAGTTTGGAAGAGTTACTTCTCCCAATTATTGTAGGTTATTTATTAGCATACACATTGGGCAGGTTTGTGGTCTATTCTACATCGACTGGGTATGCTTATGCGGAGTATGTGCGTACAGAGAAAGCGACCAAGTAAGTTTTCTTCAAACATGGATGTCATTGTAGTTTGCGGACCAGCCCTCCACCGGAATATGAACTCGTATCGCATGTATCAGATTGATGTTATGTTATGAGTCAATAAAGGCAATCTTAGCAAAAAAAAAACAGTTTCTATAAATATGGGATTATAGTAATTTCATAATATTAATGTATATTTAATAAATCTATTTGATGTTGTCTATGCTGCTAATGTCTACTCATAGTCAGATAGACCTAAAATATTTGACTTGTATACAGCTTATACATTAGAAATGAGAGAGAGTTTCGCAAAAATAATACTAATAGAGAGAGGGTGTAAGGATTTTGACAGATATACCATTGGCTAAAACAACTAAGAGCATCTACAACCGGACTCTTGAAATTTGACCTGACGGACGTAGAACCACACTAACCGAATAGGAGAGAGAAGGAAAAAGATTAACCCAACCGGACCCCCTCGAACCTCCTAATTAAATAGGAACTCCAAACGAACACGCCCTGACACTGACCAGACTTGTCCGCGGATGTTTAAAGGGTATGTAGACGCCCTAACACGCTAGCTGTAGCCAGGTGCCCATACGCACAACCTACTTAAGGTAACCGGCCGGCCCCCGTGAGTAGCTTTGGTGTAGAGAATGACTGCTATTTCAGCCACTGTTGCCTCCATTCCTGCATATATAAAACCTAAGCAGCGCTTTGCTCTTTCTTTCTCTTAGGTACTAGGTACAACTGGTTAGACGAATATTAGAAGCTCTACCTTCCCCACATCAGATCAGCCCCCATTCTTCTTCTTCTTCTTCTTCNNNTTCTTCTTCTTCTTCTTCTTCTCAGTCCGGTACTTCCCTTGTGTATCTATCACTAGTTCTGGTCGGCGTTTTATATATCTGCTACTTGCCTTCTTCATGGTGTTCTCTACCTTGATCTAGGTTTTCTGCCTGCTAGCTCTTAGATCTGACAAAGATGGGGAGGGGGAAGATAGTGATAAGGAGGATCGACAACTCGACGAACAGGCAGGTGACCTTCTCGAAGCGGCGGGGTGGGCTGCTGAAGAAGGCCAAGGAGCTCTCCATCCTCTGCGATGCGGAGGTCGGCCTCGTCGTCTTCTCCAGCACCGGCAGGCTCCACGAGTTCTCCAGCACCAGGTAATTAATTCGTCTCACATATACGTCTCATGTGCTATGCGGATCCTCTGATCACTTTTGGTTAATTATTAGGTTATCTTCTGACCGTTTTCTGTACTAGCGCCGCCTGCCTCCCATAGTCTCATGTTCTTCTCTCTCTCGTCCTTTTTTTTCCGAAAAATAAGAGAAGAACTTCTTCTCGCTAGCTAGTTATGTCATATAGATCAGTCGAGGGATATATCTATCTGTACCACTACAGTTATTTTTTCAACAGATTTGCTTGAGTTGCAGTTGCTTAGAATTTTCTTAAAATCTAGGTGGCATGTTCTAGCTATTGCTTCTATGGCTGTGTGTGCATCGTATGATGCAGAGGCCAGTGTTATCCCCTTTTAAAAAAAAATGATATTGCTTCTTGATCCCCTTCTTCGTCGGGTTGGATAGGGCCACCGTCGCCGGAGCTCCTTCAGTTCTACAAGGTGGATCCCCCAGCGGCGTGAGCTAAGACAAAGGCAAAGCAGAGATCTATGATCTTGCCGGAGAGGTCATGGTCAACAAAGTCGAGGACGATGACCTTGCAGGATAGACCGTGGGCTAGGGATTCATTATGGGGTCACCGATGCCGGAGATACAATCCTGCACCCTATGCTTAAAGTGAAGGGTGTTGTTACCTTAGGATTTGTTGGGGCTTGTGAGGTCGCGCAACAAGGGGATGTGACTAGTGGTCGATATAGGGTTGGTGGGTCAACGAGGGGAACTGCGGCGGTGGATCTGAAGGTGGCAAGTGGCAGAGATGTGGGATGGTCGTGACGATGTCAGGATTGGGACGAGGGTTTCTAGGGTAGAAACTAACTACTAACCAGCGCACAAAAATAGAGATGGGGAAAAAGAGAGA
This sequence comes from Hordeum pubiflorum, assembly GCA_000582825.1. NCBI lineage: Eukaryota > Viridiplantae > Streptophyta > Magnoliopsida > Poales > Poaceae > Hordeum > Hordeum pubiflorum. Next base: position 4,383 of record CBMN010005062.1, on the reverse strand, counting down.
GAAAAAAGTAAGGGGGTACAAAGGTCATTGAATGAGATCCAATATAAGATGTGAGTCTAACTCACTTGGTTAGGGGAGTGCATGTGAATTTGGATTCCTATTCTTTTGAAAACAAAAATCCCTCTAGGGGCTTCCCCTACCGGATTCCTTTTAAGAAAAAGAGATCCAATGGTAGGAATAACAATAACTTATCCGCAAGATTTTTTTATTTTCTGGGTGCGCAAGTTTTTTTTTGTAAGTTCACCATCGGACTTATCTGTTTGATTTACAGCTATCTTGAATAACAAAATATTTTGGTATTTCTTCTGAACCTGGAGTTTTTTCTGCTCCTTGGAAATTAGAGACATATTGGTCATGATATACTTTTTCACGTCTAATTTGTAACAGTGTATATATAGTACCTATTTAGAAAATCAAGTTATATCTAACAGTTTAAATGTCTTATTATTGTCCCCACGAAGATGCAAGTACAGAAAAGGAAACACTGACGGATATATTTTGTTTTGCTTGTTTTCATGTCACTATGTCAGCATGAAAGCTGTGATAGACCGGTATACCAAGGCAAAAGAGGAGCAGCCTAGCGTGAATGCAACTTCAGAGATTAAGGTATGCATATGCATAGTAGTTAAAAGGAAGATGGATACGATCAGAGAATTTGCTAACACACATGCGCGTGCCATTAGCTTGACTGAGGGTGCCTTCTAGGGCTTCTTGGGTTCACGGAGAAAGTATATAAAAATAGATTTCCCCCCTTTAGCAGCACTATTAATTCGTTCAGTTTAAAGATATGAAACAAAGGAAAAGTGGAGGAAACTGTCCCTGGATCGCCCTTTTTTTTGCGAGTGCTTGGATAGCACATTTTTTTGCGAGTTCTTGGATCGCACTTTCAAAGGAAAAGTGCATGAAGTTTACAATCCGCTTGGACACCCTTTTAGAATTTTTACGCACAAAGTATGTGAAATGGCAGAATAACATCATAATTATACTTTTGATGCGATTTGGCTTTGATTTGACTGCATGGACTACTGTGTTTTTCTTATACTAACTAAGTGTGCAAGTTTATAGAAATTTTATGTTACTCCAATCCTTTGTTTTGCACATTCATTCCAAACATATCCCTGTGTGTATTTTTTTTCCTATTTCTACGTTTTCAGCATCCCACGAACTGGTTTAATTTTCAGTTAGGAATCATGTGATCAAATCTACATATCCTTTAGAAGAAGTCATATTTTGTTAACAATCTTTTTCCTTTTTTTTTTTTGCTTAGTGAGTTTAGTTCATTTAGTTTTTGTTAGAGATGTTTTGGTCTTGTAAGAGCATATACAATAGTACAGACACAATAGATGTACCAGGTTGCTTTTATATAGACAAAAGTGTAGATAGTGTGTACAATGATTTGTCTGAGTATAATCAGTTTCAGCTATAACCGTTTGTGGGTATAATAAATTACAAATAAATTATTACAACAGCAAAACCACCATCCGTGGTCTTTTCTCTTTCTTTTTCTTCCTCTTTTTCTACATGTCAGTCAGTTGGCAGAGCTAATTTTTATTTTCCTCCTTCTCAAATTTCTTCTTCCAAATACAAAATGAAATGCATGATTTTGAAACAAAAAATTACTTTACCCATAATATTGGAAAGTCCCCAATTGCTCCCGAGCAAGAATGAGCTCATGATGAACAGTGAATTCAAAAAAAATGTTTTTTTTAAACAATTCGAACTTTTTTTGTGGCAAACTTTGACAAATGTTTTGAGTGCTTGAAAAGTTTCTTCATGGAATGACATTCGTGGAAGTTGCGGCAAAAAAAAGTCAGCACTGCAAAATGCTTTTGAAATGGCATTTTTGGAGCATTGTTTTTTTTTGCCATGACTTCCATGGATGTGAGTTTACGTTGAAACTTTGTAAGCACTCGGAACATTTTTAAATGTTTGACACAAAAAAATCAGAATTTTTTGAAATGTTTTTCAAATTTTTATGATTTTATTGTTCATTCGAGCTCATTTGAGCTCGAGCTAAAAAAAACCATGTCCCCTAATATTGCCCTTCTCTTTCATTAATTGATTGTATAGGAACTTCAGAAATTAAGGTATGCTTGCATAGTAGTGGGGCGAATGACCTATTTTTTCGGCTATGATTAAAGGATTGTTGACAAATATGCATGTGACATTGGTTTAACTGAGGCAACTTCTGGCGTCAAGGTCGCTTGATTACTTCTCTTAACTAAGATATTGTCTTAGTCATGAGGAGGCTATGTCTATGCTTATTATACTTTGCATCCTCTTGATGCTAAATTTAGAGTTAATAAAACGCTCTTTATCTGAAAGACTAAGATGTGGTCTAGCTAAGACAATAAAAACGCCGATACCGCCACGTCTTTCAGGCGTGCATGCATGATCATGCAAAATGTTGTCTTGATTAAGGAAATGAGAAGGTTGCAAAGACCCTCACAAGTCAAACTGACTACTCGACGGTTGCTTGTGTCCAGATGAGTTTTGAGAACTCCTTAGACCTAGCATAAAGTGCAGATAAAATGGGAATTACACGACAAAATCTAGTTTAGAACCATTAGAACCTTCTTTCTCCTTTTCCCCTTCATTTTCCCTTTGGAACCCGTTTTTTTTCCTTTTTACCTTCATTTTCTCTAGTTAGTTTGGTTTCCGTTAGAGGTTTTGGTTCGCAGTCTTTAAACTTTAAAGACATAAAAACAGTATCACATATTTCTGGTCATTTAGAGGCAATAATATTGATGACATATAAATGGCTCTAATTTTGGACATCCGGTTTGCAGGTACAAGAGCAAAAACACTATCAGCAATCTGTCTATAAAACTGTATAGTGTCCATACAACTATTGCTGATGTTCTTGTTCTTTCCTAACTAACAATTCTTACATACAGCTGAGATAAGACTGTTGGACATACCCTAAGTAGTGGACAAAAAAAAAATGAATTTCTATTAGTACAAAAGTGTCAGGCAGCTTCGGAATAACATGCTTGTTACTCAAGACTGAAGGCATGTCCCTTGTTAGCTGGTACTTGCGCATGTACATGTAACTGCAATAACTAGTAGACTGACACTCCGTTGCGCCCTTCCTCCTGAGGCCACACTTCAGCAGCTGGGCATCAAAGAAGAGCCACCGCCCCACCTCTTGTTCGAAAATAAAGTCAAAGTTGGGACCTGTGAAGTGATCACAACATAATAGCTGATTTAGACGAGTAAAAGAGTAGAACTGCAAAAATGTGAGGACTGAAGCAGAGCCCAAACATGAGATATTTTGACATTTTAAGTAGATCTGCAAGCCTGGGACATACATAGCATTTGATGCAGCAGCTCCTGTTTAAAAGCTCCACCGTTCTGCTACACCCTGCTACTCTGAAGATCCTGCGGCACAAGTGGACAACCAAAATTAGCGCACAACACATACTGAACCTTAGAATCTGTCAAAGTATCTTACCTCCCTATTTTTCCCAGCGACGCAAGGTGACTGTATGCCTGCTGCGCCAGCTTCCAAGAAGTTGTAATAAAGCTGCGACAAGTAATATGGATAGGAGGGAGTAGCTGCCTAAGACTAAGGGGACATGACTTAAAATGAAAGTTATGTTGTCTTTCTTCCAGGGGAATCATGCAAATACTTGATGAGGCCATGTTGATGTACAGTAAGGCTTGAACTAGTTGGGATTACTTAAATGGTTAGAAGAGAGGGTAAGGGCAAGGTGAAGGCTTATAGGTGTGCAGTCGCACCATCACATGATGTCCTGTCTCGTGATTGCCAACTAAAAATCCTGTATGCATAATATTTCTAAAATTATTACAGCAATAGTTCTGTTTTCACCAAAATATTTGAATCTAAACCCTGAGAGCACTGGCTGTAAATAAATTTATATGTAATTTCACAGATGGGATCTGCCAACAAAGTGAGCAGTTCTGAATGTGTGGTCCATAATTCAAATCAGAGTGATATATCTATACGTATTGCTACCTGCCAGTAGATGAAAACATATGTATTCTACCGCCTTACTTGCATAACATGTGCATATGCAGTTGTCGGTTAATTATTGTTTTAAATTAACACAGTGAGCCAATCATTTCTATATCAATTTGTATAACATGTTTTAAAGTTTAGGGAAACTAACACAACTTTATGTTTTTCTGATAGCTTTGGCAAAGGGAGGCAGCAAGCTTGAGGCAGCAACTGCACGACTTGCAAGAAAGCCACAAGTATGGTGATGTTCTATTAATTCTGCAAAGAAAATAAATCACCCATTAATATAAATGGAAGTAACTGCTACATAGTATGATATTAAACGGAATCTTTTTCAAAAAAATGGCCAAACTAAAATGAGATTCTCCATCATTCTAGATGTGTGTGTGTGTGTGGGGGGG
>CBMN010004995.1:0-11353 GCA_000582825.1 Hordeum pubiflorum | reverse complement strand
TCCATTCCAGGGACCCGAGAATGCCGCCGCGTCAAGGAGGAGTCATTGCCCCCTCCATGCAACAATGCCGTTCATATCGTACGTCACATCAAGGAGGAGTCGACGTCCCCTCCGCGCCACCATCCGGGCACCCAGTGTGGCGCCCGGTCCTTTCCGCCGTCAAGGAGGAGGAGTCCTCCCCGTCGTCTCCACTATTAATTACCTCAAAGGCACCGACGCCGGCAGCGCTTCATTGTCCAAATCCGCGAAGCGACACTGTCGACGTGTAACCCAACTAAAATCCCAAAGCAGGGAAAACTAAGCTCTATCTGGTAGACAGGAACCGCTCTGCACTCCACACCTGCAGAGGACGGAGCGGTTTGTGGACAACGACTTACCAACGGAGGAGGGATGTGGTGCGCTTAGAAAACTCCTTTCTAGAGATTGGTTTGTTGATCCGAGTGTTAATTTGGTTACAAACATGCCCGACAAGCTCGACAATGTACACGCTCATCAACGGATGAAAGACGGTAAATCATCTTCAAATCCACAGAAAACGTCGAATAAAGATAATGGTAAGCAAAATATGACAATTGCACGCAATTAAGAAGAAGAAGAATCGCAAAATTATGGCAAATAAAATCGACACCCTATTTGATGGGGTCCTTTTCCTCCGTGTGCATTGTGCAGCGCATTGCACGCACACGGCACACCGATCGTGCTGTGCATCCGTCGACTTACATCAACTAATTCACAACATCACGTGCAAGAATTTCACGCACCAATCCCGGAAACCAAATCAACCAACAGTTTGTTGTGTACACGTATACGTATATGCAACCGCGTAACCAACTGCCCGATCCTACATCGTCGCCACGCCCTCGCCAACGTCCGCAACGCCATGGCCGCGGCACCTGCACTGCGGGGACTCCTCGAAGTTGTCCGACGTGAAGGCCTGGGAGAGCGGCCCGACGTAGAACATGAGGTGGTCGGCGTCGGCCATGAGCACCTGGTCGATGCCCCAGTTGACGAAGAAGATCCTCACCGAGACGCCCCGGAGGTCCCATAAGCTGCCGCCGGCCACCCTGCCGGAGATCGTCCGCTGGTAGGTGAGCTTGTACCCGCCGTCCACCTCGAACTCACAGTCCTTGTCCATGAACACCTGGAACGCGCCGTCCGACCGCCGGAGCGTGTAGCCGGTGACGCCCAGCGGCAGGATGCCCTTCGGGAACCCGAATTTCTCCAGCATCTCGTACGCGCTCGGCTCCGCGCGGACTGCACCGGCGACGGCCGGCTCGGCAGGGACGTCGTGGGCGGCGGAGACGGAGAAGACGGCGGTGCCGGCGAGCAGCGTGAATAGGAATAGGAGGCGGAGTCCCGTGGTGGCCATGATTGGCGTGTGGATTTTCCTGGTTGTTTGGGTGTTGCGTTGCCGGCTATTATTTGCCAGGTTTGCTGGTGACGAGGTAGGGCCGTGTGGGGGTAGATTTGGGTTTAAGCTTGGGCATCCGGAGATGTATTATATGTGTTGAGGTCGCGTTGCCGTGAGGTTGGATCTGAGTCTGCCTCTAACTTGGGTTGTAAGTTGACAAAGGACCTCAATGCAGCATTTCATGCGGAAAACCTACGGGGAGCATGTGGTGTGGTTGCACGTGATGACCGGGGAAACTTCCTAGGAGCGGCTACACAACTGCTTCCACACGTCTCAACTACAGTTTCAGCAGCGATAAGAGCTATCAGAGCTGGACTCTACCTAGCAGCGAACCTGGGATGCACAAAACTAGTCATCGAGTTGCATGAATGCTTTGGAGGCTATCTCTAATCCTGATGTGTATATGGGAGTCGACGCCCCGGTGGTCGTGGAATGTTCCCTCTTGGCGATGGAGTTCGCGAATATTAGCTATGACTTCTGCAGCAGAGAAGCTAATATGGTAGCAGATGGATTAGCAAAACATTGCTGTAATACGAGTCTTTCGGAAAGTTGGGATACCTCCGTCCCTGACTTTATTCTTTAAAATTATGTAAACGATCTTGCTATTATATGAGGAATAAAGTTATTTACGTTCAAAAAAAAAGGACCTCAATGCAGCAAGCAAACGTGTCCATCATTTGCTATACCTGCCCTTGCAACGCACTCCCGAAATCTCTCATGCAAACCAAACCGCCTTGGAACTACAGCTCTCTTCTGACTATATCATCTTCCTGTTAACTTGGTAATCGGTGACAACAGGGGATGTCACAAGGACGCCATCTCACTTCCACCAACACCTGCTTGGCAGCGCTTGAAACAAGGCAATAAGGTTGTGTATCCTTAGAGGAGGGTGCACTTCTAGAAGAAAGGCGCAAGAAGCGCTCCGCTTTAAATTAATGAAGCCAACACATGCCATAGGTTCGTACAAAGTCTTACAACCGGAATAAAAAATAGTATCATAATATGACACCATAGTTCATGCCCTTAGCGCGAAAGCTTCCCTGACACGGCTCCATAGGAACTTAGCCGGGGCACGCTGGAAAAGGATGTGGTCAACGTTTTCCGGTGGCACAGCTCCATACAAACTTAGACGGGGGACAATAGAAAAGGGCATGGTCGACATTTTCTGGGTTGCCACAAAGGGCACAACAGTCGTTGCCCAGGCCGTTCGATTTCTGAATATTAAGCGTTAATGGTAGGTGATCTAACAAAGCTTGCAAAAGAAAAATCCAGACTTTAAGCGGAACCCTCGAAGCCCACAAGGCCTTAGCATATCGCACCCTAGGGCCTTGGATTAGTTTGGCATAAAGAGATTTCACTCTGAAGACGCCAACATCTCTAGGACCCATTTCATCGAATCTCTTTTGGTGGATAAGGAGAAACATGCAAGCTGCTCTTGTAACGCTGTTCAGGCTCAAAGAGGTTACGCAAAAAAGCAAGATTGAACAGACTGTTGGCAAACATATTGCTAACAAGGATCTCAAGGCCAGATGCAATGGCAAAAAAAAAGAGGTTAGGATCTCTAGTGTAGAGAAGCTTGTCAGCAACCACTTAGAAAGCCAAAATTTGGTGTCTCTCCCGTTCCCGACCTCGAAGCGAATGCCCAAGTTGAAAATCTCTTTGCATTTTTGGACCGCTCTCCAAACTTGGGAGCCCTTAGCCTTACAAGTGAAAAAAGAAGCGTCTAGAAGTAAAGTATTTGGCTTTGAGAATTTGAGCCCACAAGCTATCATCGTTCTGGGAAAAATTCCAAATCCACTTGGTTACCAGAGCGAAGTTCATCTTCTTGGTGTTAGTGATACTCGGGCCTTTGGACTTTAGGTTTGCAAATGTCCGCCCATCAGACCATATATATTTTTCGTTTAGCCACGTTTGTTTCCCAAAAATATCTAGCCCTAACTTTGTCAAATTGCACGTGAACATCGTCTCCTAGAATAAGGAGGTCCATTGCGGAGGTCGGTGTAGCGGATAAGCATGGATTGGTAAGAGTTAGTCTCGCACCCTAAGACATGAGTCTCTTAACAACTTTACTGACCGTGGGATCCCAATCCGACGCCAACAGCTGTTTATCCGAGCACGGAAGGCCAAGGTATGAAATGGGAAATTCCGCTCTCTCACAGTTGAGGAGATTGGCAATTTAGACAATAGATGCCTCGTCAACGGCTAAAGTGAAAGCCTCTGAGATTACATCACATGGAATGAAAACCTCCTAACTCCCGATGGTGTGACATCTAGACTTAATAGGAATGATAGACTACTCATATCAACACGGTGCGCCTTGTTTTTCGAAAGCTTGTCCAAAAGAAATCTCAAAGTTAAGCGTGCTTGGCTTGAAGCAATTTACGGATTGGTAACCGATTGGGAAGTTAGAAGACTAGCACTGGTCTGTGAGGTCAATCTAGATTCCAGGTGCAATGGCAAGGAACCAATGGGTGGACCGGTGGATTTGACCGACGGTTAAAATGGCATCAGAGCCGACCATCGTGACATGTGCAGGACAGTGATGCATACATGGGGCACGTGTGAATGCTCGGACTGGCGCGACATGTGCCAAGAGGGAATGTTCCGGCTAGGCTGCCAGGGTGTCAGTTCCATTAAGGGGCGTATGTGACATTCTGGTTTAATATAAATGATATGGATTATTCATGTAAAAAAAACTATTGTTGGCCTATGGTACCAGTCTAGATCCCAAATGCAATAACCAGAAGCCGGTGGGTTTATCAAGGGCGTTACACAAGGCCATCATTGTAGCAGATGCCATGGAGCCAGTGGTGTTTGTATCCCACGACCCTTGAGCCTATTGTTCGTTGTTTGGTGCGTTGGCATGTCTTGCTGGTAAGTGGTAACAGGTTTGTGTTGGTTCCTAATTCTCGACATCCCGGGAGAATATCATTCAACCATCCATTTGTGCTCTTGATCTTCTTCTCTGTCGGGCTTGTGACGAAAAACGGTTCAACAAGGGCAACCTATACTGTGAGCGGTCTGCCTGTTGCCACAGTGCTTTCTGACACTTCAAAACCTGGTTAATTTAGATTTTGGCCAATATATAAAGGCTGCAGGCCACTTGAGAACTCCAGGACATGTATTTTTAATACTACTACCTTCGTCCCAAAATAAATGTCTCAAGCTTAGTACAATTTTATACTAAAGTTAGTATAAAGTTAAGACACTGATTTTAAAACGAAGAGAGTACTTCCTTATATTTGAATCTACACTCTAAAATACGTCCATAACATCCGTATATAGTATGTATTGAAATCTCTAAAAAGACTTATATTTAGAAACGGAGGAAGTATTCCATCACTATTTTATCTATGGAACCAGATCATCGCTCTGAAGAAAACAGTATCATCATCACAACATTCAGAATATTTCAAACCAGGTTAGCATTTTTTATAACAAGAAAAAGGAGAGAGCAGAACGCATAACTGAACATGTTTAGACATAAACTTGCATCAACCTCTGAAACCAACTTATGTCCATCCCACAATTCACAGCAGAGGCCAAAGTTTCATAGGACCAGGTAATGTAAGTCTCTGACTGGTCCTCCCACCATAATATTAGGAACAAACTAGGAGAGTCTGGGCTGGAATATATTACAAGACAAGCCCCCTCTTTCACTCTGAGATAGCACACATGCGTCTAACTTGCTACCGCATGAGATCCCCAAGTAGCCGCCATCCTTCTCAGCGCTTCAGGCGCAGAGCATCCTTGAGCAAGATGGCAGAGTCACTAGACTGACCGACTCTCCAGACCCTGAAGTCGTCATCGAAGTAACCTTGTTGGTTCCAACCATCCAACCGCTCTATAGAGAACGGGCCTTGCTCATCACCAAAAGGATCCCTGTAATGCCACATGCCCGGCTGCCTTGTCGTGCGTTGCGCCACATGAGTATTCCCAGACTCATCGGCATCCACATCAACAACAACCACATTTGCACCTTCATCATGCGCCAAACCATCTTCGTCGTCATCAATGATGATTACTTCGGTTGGGATGCCAGCTGCATTAGCTGCATCAATCAAGGTTGGTCAGGTAGAACAGAATGCTAAAATTATATAAGAACCAGAAAACGTTAGGAATAAAGATGGAAAATTGTAATCAAACTCGTGGCCTCATGGGTTTCATTAAACTGCTTACATATGTGAACGATGGGAAGATGCGCACAAAATTCAGAACCATTCATTTACAAAACTAGGGTCACATGATGTTTTTTTCTCACTCTAGGTCACATGATGTTTTACCATAGAAATTCACAGGTGACTTCTAAATTACTTAATAGTAGCCCAATAGGTAAAACACAGCGCGTCTAGAAAAATTACTACATTTTTCCTCGTATATAATAGTAACAAATAAAAGGATGGTAATAAGAGAAAACCTTCAGCACCCTGCTTCTGGACACTTGCTCCCAGTTTATCACCAGCAGCATTGTCTTCACTACCTGCATTGTGAAATATGAACAGTGAAAAGTGAGGTAGCTGAGAAAGGCCGGTGTATCAACAGAATGAAAATGCAACAGCAGCTCAACACAGGAAGGTGGAGGACCAATCCTTCCAAGAGCAAGAGCAGTGCAATTATTAGTGAAGTGACAGGTAGCATGACCGAACCCTGAGTACTCTGGCTTTGGACATTTGTTCTGGGTGTATCACCAGCAGCATTGGATTTAGTGTCTGCGTCATTAAAACATGTACGATGAGAAACAGGTAGCTCAGAATGGTCGGTATGTCACTAGAATGAAACTGTAACATCAGCTGGAATAAAGGCTTGAAGAAGACTAATCATCTAATCCTCAGAGTACTCCCTCTGTAAACTTATATAACCTTTTAGATCACTAAAGTAGTGATCTAAAAGCGGATATTCAATTCGGTGCCCAGGCTCATCTGCACCCGGTGAACAGTAAATTCAAAAAAAAATTCAAAAAGTATCTAAAAGGTCTTATATTAATTTGCAGAGGTAGTACAGCATAACTAGTGAAAGGATATTTGCTCAAAAAGAAAACTAGTGAAAGGATGGGCAGTAAGCGCAGACCTGTAGTGCCCTGATTTTGAACACGCGTTTTCGGTGTATCAGTGTCACCTCCGGTAGCTGCATAATGTATATATGAACAATGAAAGGGGTGACATGGGGATTCTGTAATATTCTTTTCTTCAAAGCAAGGTTAAGTAAAGCTGTTGTTTAGACAAGGAGTTTTCTGCGCCTCGGCTCAAAACTATTTAGGGGTATAATTTAGGACCAATTTCAATCCAAATTAAAATGTCAACCAATGATTGAGATGATGTCAATAGTAACCAAAGAGCCAACTTACTTCACTGAAGATGCATTATTTATTAGAGGACAGATAATACAGAGTAATGGTTACTTAACGACGGCAAATGTGGATAGCACTTATCGGTAGCTTGCTAAGTTGTCTAATCTACAGGTGCATAAAATGATTGGAATGAATCTTCAAGTGTTCTTTTAGTGGGCACTGTACAATATTAAACTCTACGGTTCACAGCAGAAGTGAATAGCACTAACGGTCTCATGCAGCATTGAACGCTACCATTGATAACAAAATTGGCATAGCATTAGAAGTGTAACGTAAGTATTAACTCAAACTAGTGATCCAACATCAAGTATGTAAAACTGAAATACAACTTTACAAAATCCAGATGAATGTAGATAATCATTATACAAATAAAACCTTTAGAATTTTCTTCTGGACAACTTTTTAAGGATAAGGAAACAGCTCTGCCGTCGTTGGCACCTACACAAAAATCAGGAGTGTTTAACAACCTTTTTAAAAAAAATACTGCACATCATGTAAGCAAACCTTCAGGTTTTTCTTCAGAGCAACTTTTCAGCCAAGCAGCTTCCTCATTGGCAGCTGCACAAAAAGTATCAAGTATTAAAACAGAAATACAACTTTACAAAATCCAGCTGAATGCAGATAATCATTATACAAGTAAAACCTTTAGAATTTTCTTCCGGGCAATTTTCTAAGGAAACAGCTACGTCCTCACTGGCACCTACAAAAATCAAGAGTGTTTTACAACCTTTCAGAACAATTTACCACACATCATGTAAGCACACCTTTAGTTTTTTGTTCAGAGAAACTTTTCATGTGAGCAGCTTTCTCATTGGCACCTGCACAAAAAATCAGAATGGTTTACCAGCATTTGGAACAATTTAGTGAACACTATGTGAAAAATTTAGTGAATACCACACCTTCTGAGTAACTTTTCAAGCAAACAGCTCGCTCGACATTGGCACCTACACAAAAATCAGTACGTTTTACCAACATTCACAACAATTTAGTGCATAGTATCTAACCAAACCTTCATATTTGTCTTCCGAGCAACTTCTCAAGCAAACAGCTATCTCCTCATTGGCACCTACACAAAAATCAGTGTGTTTTTCAGGGTGTGCAAAACCGAACCGGAAACCAAAAACCAAACCCAAAAAGCCAAACCGATCCGAAATTTCGGTCTTTTCAGGTTACGGTTTCAGTTTCAGTTTCCAATTTTAGAAACCATTTAACATTCAGTTTTTTCGGTTAGAAACCGAAAACCGTTCGGTTAAACCGAAAGAACCAAAGTCTGCTTTAATATGCTACGATACGAGTCCAACACTTCAAGCGACCCCTTGTTTTATAGCTCTCCGCCCACCGCGATGCAGCTCGATCGGCGAGGTAGTACTAATCGCAGCAGCTCAAACCGATCAGAGCACCTAGCGCATGCGGTGCTTGTTTGGGCCTCAAACAATCTAGCCCATAAATCCACTTTCTCAAGCGATCTACGCGCGGAGCGATTCGTCCCGTCTCCAGGCAGCCGATCGATTTTGTCAGGACTCGAGAGGATCGGCCAGGAGAGGACCCCACCAGGTGGGTCGTGGCCTCGTGGTCATTGCCCAATGAATGCGCAGGATTTTCTCTCTTTCCTTTTTTTTCTGCTTCCTCTTTCCTTCCTGTAATCAATCCATCTGCTAGTAATGCCTAGGGCCGAATCATGTGGACCTCCAAAACCTTCCTTAATCTCTCATATCTGTTGCCATCTAATGCTTATGACTAAATCCTGTCTGTCATCTAATGATTCAACGTACATAGTTCTCACAAGAAAAATCTATCCTACATACATGAACTGAACATGTGACCAGAAAATTATTTGTTGTTCAAAAGTTCGCATCAACTTTGGTTATTTTGGTTATTACCGAAACCGAACCGAAATTAAATGGTTATTACCGAAACCAAACAGTATCTATGTATAAAACCGTATAAACCGAAGTATAAAAACCGTATAAACCAAAAACCGTATAAACCGAACCGAATCAAACCGAAAAAACCGAAGATGGTTACTTAACGACCGCAGATAGCAACATTGACTACAACTTTTAGTGGTTTTTTCAAAAATGATAATTTAGTGTGTGGTATTGTAATCAAATCTTTATATTTGTCGTCTGAGCAACTTCTCAAGCAAACAGCTCTCGCATTGGCCCCTACACAAAATTCAGCGTTTACCACCATTCTAAACCACTCATTGCACATTATGTACTCAAACCTCTAGGCTTTTCTTTTGAGCAACGTGTCAAACGAACAGCTTTCTCCCCGTTGGCACCTACACAAAAACAGTGTTTAGCTCCTGTTCGTGAATGTGAATCGTGACTGAATGGATACTCTATTTAAAAGTAAATCTTTAGGGGTTTTTTTTCGGGTAACTTTTTCAATAAACAATTCACACTCTTGGCACCTACATAAATATCAGAATTTATCAATCAACCATAACAGTTGAAAGCAAATTACAGAAGCAAACCTTTAGATTCTTCTGAGTATCTTTCCGAGCGAACAGCTCTCTCCCCACTGGCACCTACACAGAACAAGTATTTACCTGCTGTTTTAGAACAACTTGAGAAATTCCTGATAAACCATTGAAATAAACAACAAAAAAGCTTAAAAAGGAGCAGCTTCAATTGTGATGAAAAGGATTAGAAATCAAAGATCAATATGACAATGGTCATACAACCATATGTCGCAAGATGAGTAAAAACAAGTGCATAACTGATAGAGACCATATAATCTATTGGAGTGGATAGAGACCATATAATCTGTTGGAGTGGATATTTTTGCTAGTGGTAATTGTCAAAAGTAAACAGCTGTTATACTTGGCATCCATTTCCAAATAGAAACTAGACAATCAGCTCTAAGATGAACAGTAAACTGGCAAGAAAATCAACAAATAAAATAATTCCCCATTTTTTCAAAGTAAATTGAGTTAGATTGGGGTTCCTGCATGTAGCCAACTGCCCTTATGTAGTGGCCTATAAAATGTAGGATGTTACCGAACACACAGTCACACACATAACAGAATTCACTATTTGTCCAGGATAAAGTGCAGCTGTAAAACAACAGAAACACTAGTAGATCCAATATCTAGATTGAGTGTCTTTGTATCGGTAATCTATTGGTGGAAACAGTAGTAGAGATGCATGCTGTAATAAGTTAACCAAAATATAACAAATGTAAATGACATAAGGAAGCCATATATGAAATATAATCATGCAAATAGAATGGTGAATTAATCCACCATTTGTTCTCACAGATCTCTGCAGAAACTCCATATGACACTAAATTGACTTTAGTAGCCAATGTGACAGCCCACACATGTAATAAAGATAGGAGCATCATCACCTTGTAGAGTAGCTGTATTCATCTGAAAAGACCTCTCTGATGTTGCGGCTAATAATTCTGTGTCTTTATTATCTTCCAAATCTGGAATAACTCGAGGGACCTCTTCAAGAAGACGTTGTCTTTCGGATGGCGTGCGCAATAGCTGTCTCTTATCAATGTACTCATACTTCGTAAAATTTAGTTAAGGATATAACTTTACAAAGTCCACTTGCATGTCCTAAGATAGGTGTATCGTAATGAAGTATAAAGAGAAAACCTATAACTTTTTTATTTATTAAAAAGATCATTAAATGAACGAAAGATCTTCATCTAACAAGGATATTCGCAGCGCCAACCTTTTTCATTGGCCAATTCAATTAATTTGTCCAGTCTCTTAAGTTCTTTATCGATCCACTGGAATGGGGAAAGGGCAATTTGGTTAACATTTCTAACAGAATAAGAATTAATAGGTAAACTAAAAATAGGAGAGTTCAGACTCTAGAATATGTTACTAAAGTACTGTTTTGAGTTTTAATACAAAAAATGAGACTAATATAAAAGAATGATACATAACAAAAAATGAAAATGTACCAGAGAAATACATAAAGTTGGTATAATTTCCTAACAGACTTACATGAGTGACTATGTCTCTGTGTACACTTCTCGCCTTTTCCTCAAGTTCAGCCTGTAAAAACCAGCACATTCATGGAATCAACAATCAAGTAAAAAAGAGACCCGACAAATATCTGTAACATTTTCCAAAGCCAGAAAAGAAGGAAAATCAGGAAATAAATATGTCAAATAACTGGCATCTAAGACTCCAAGCAAATACTGAATACTTGAGTTGGTCTCACTCTCTGATAAGGATATCACACAAATATAAAAAAAACATAGCAAGATGCAACTGGCTAACTGTCACACCAGATTTTGTTTTGAGTTATTTTAAACATTTAACCCTCTTGTCATTAAATAAAGTTGTTGGCCCAGTTTCCCATAAAAACATAACTTGAAACTCTGATTCAAACATCCCAGGCTGTCTAGCACTGTAGCACATCCGCAGATATCACAGGTTTCACGCCCGAGCACTTCAAGCCTGGCAGGGCTTGTCATCTATTTTCCAATGAAGAATGCACTTGTGACAAGGACTTCAGATACAACACAAACTGTGTGATAATTGCAAATACTATGTTAGATGGCAATCTCCAAATTCATCACAAGCAATGCAGCAAATGCCAAGGGGGCAGGGTTGGGGGGGGGGGGGG
>CBMN010004976.1:0-13312 GCA_000582825.1 Hordeum pubiflorum | reverse complement strand
TCCCTCCCTCCTTCCCATCCTCTCACACTTTCTCTACAGAGTGCTCAGATCAGCGGCGGTGGAGGGACCTGGTGGTGAAGAGGGGGAGTTCCCCAGTGCCTGGACGGGCATGTGATGCTCGATTAGGCCGGGCATGGCGTGGAATCTGAGGGAGCCAGATCTACACGGGTGCCCTCTACAGTGGCGCTGAGGTAACCATGCGTCCTACCTATCTTTCTTCTTTCATCAGTCCCGCGATGACCCATGCTGCAGCTTCTAGCATTGATTGTGTTCATGCCTATCGTGCGCTCCTATGCACTTTGTAGGTTCTCTTGGTCGGCGAAGTGTTGTACAGGCTTGAGAGTCTATCGGGCATCACGGTGGCTCGAGCTGGAGTGTGTAGAACCATGCATGTTGAGTGACTGGCTACACTCCAGGTGGGCTCTGTGCCACCGGCTGCTTCAACCTATTGATCGTGTCCATGTAGGTAACCCATTTGAGTAAATGCCCAGCTGCAAGTGCAATAATTAGCTTTCTTGAGTTTGAGATTTCATTCAGGTGTATCTACTTTGAGGCATGATTAACTAGCTTCCTTGCATGCTTCATTGTTCTTTGTGGATTGGACTATGAAATACACATTATTTCCTTGAAGAAAGCTTACAGTTTTCGGCAATGGTATTGACCACCATCATTAGGTGAAATATAATAAGAACGTTACGAGGACAAATGTATTTTAGTCTTTTTTAGTACTATGATCAGATAATGCAGAGAATATAGAAGGATCCATATTAGCATATTATCCTGTCATCAATATTTCTTTGGAGCATTATCCAATGAACTTAGCCAAAATAATTGTTGTTTGCATCATTAATACTTCAATGCTATCGCAGGGGTAGGAGTGGATTAGTTGGCACTAGGACAGGTTGGAAGCTCTTTTAAACTGGTATTGGTTTATTGTAGGCAATCTCTATACAATTTGTTTGTTTATGTGCTAGGTGTCGAATGCAAAAATGTTATTGCCCGATGTAACTCTATGTAATCAGTTTCGATATCCAAAGTAGTTAATATTTGAAGAGTACTTGCATATTTTCATTAGCTACAATCGGTTAGGAAGTCCAATAGTGGCTACCTGGTAACCGGCACTTCTGATGGTTAAAGGGTTGTAATTTTGGCCTATTTTTGGTTGTTCGGACCAGTTGCTAATATGTGATCATGCAGTAATTTTAAAAACTGTTCAAATTATAGAACAAAATGTAAGATATTGGCCTGTACAAGACAATTTGCCTTCATCCAGACCCAAATTCACTCACAAAGTACTAATGTGGCTAATTAGGAAATAAAATTTCTCATGAATCATGGGGTTTCTATTGTGTGGTTGGTATTAAATCACTTAGGTAATGGTTTTAGCATGAGCTAAAATAATACAACCATGCGCTCACAGGTTGGGTAGTATAGATAGTGCCTTTTAGTTGTAACGATAAGCATTGGTGTTTTGGCTGCAAATTTCGTTCTTGGTTTTGTCTGAGCATAGTGCTGGTTATTGTTCTTTAATTTTCTTCCTTGGAAAGGATTTTATGAGTTAATTTACACCCACAACAATAAGTGGTTCATGATGAAAAAAAGTAGTACCTACCTTGGGTAAAAAATCTCCCCTATTTTCTGTTTTTTATGGCATCTCAAATGAACTCTGCTGCTCTGTCAAAAAATTATATCATTGACTCATTGTTTAATTTACTTTAGTGACTTCTTCGGCCTCCTTATTATTTGCTGATTCTGAAACCAGCAATAGGATCTAACAAATGGTTGTTTCCATGCAAATTTGTCATCACCAGCATGATTATATGGAGGGTGACCCAACTCTACATAGTCTGTAACATCAGTGTTTGAAAACAATCTGCCAAGATTGAAGGGCAAGTGCTGATGATGGGGATTTGCTTACACGAGCAACCAGAAGCACAGGGAACATGCTCCCTGTATTGACAGGATAAATGGGAGGACCGACGGTGGCAGGCAGCACCCATCGACTCTCCAGTATGGAACTGGTTGTTTACGGCCATGAGGATGGCTGATGGTTGCTACTCCTCGGGATGGTGGCGCCGATGGTGTGTGTGGCGGTCGTCGTTAGGTTGCATCTCTGACTGGCGGACCATCTCACGCCCTGCTATATGCCTGAACAATGATGTTGTATCTATGGTCCTAGGTATGTGCACCTCCTGATCTCCTCTACCTAAGGTGTGCTGATTCGTAGTCTTGCACATAGCTCCTTATAGTTACTGCTTTCCCTGCAGATCATGACACGTTGACATGTTGTTTGATCTATGCACGACTGCGGGTAGTGGTGTTGGCTGCTAGATGCTTATATGTAATACTATCTTGATGCAGCAAAGTCGAGAGTTTCTGAAAAAAAAATCCATTGATCCCATATACATATTCAGTTATTTTTTATGGTATTGACATTCTACATTTCTTTAGTAATGCACTTGGAGCCACTTCTCCAAGTTTATATCTCCGATGATCCTTTCCTCTTCCTTTTTTTCATTGTATTTCGTGTTACTTTTCTCTTGCCTTCCCCACCTTCACGTAATCCTGATAGTTGTATTTGTGTATTTTCAGGACCTAGACCTCTGATGGTACAATGCTTGCTGATCTTGTTTGACATGAAAGGGGAGGTCCTATAAGTGAGGATCATATACAATAGACAAACATACTGTGGTTTAGTTGAGAATGCGATATCATATCTTTTTGGCATTTTGAACGCTAATTTTGTCGCATTGCTAGAAGTGCATTCAAAGAATATGTGGTTTCTTTTTTGGTGAGGTGTGAAAGATCTTACTGGTTAGAGTTCTATTTCGAGGTGAACACATTTTCTGGAATAATGCAGTTGAGAGCCTAATTCTGTGTTATTGTGTATAGCCTGCCATCTCCTTGTGATTTGTGAAAGGAAATGAAATGCACTGGAGGCACATAGATGTCCACTCGGCAATCTTTTGTGCGTGTTGATTTGATATGTTCCTAGCATGCAGCGTTGGGTTACACTCTATAATGTTCCTTGATTATTGCGTGCAGAGAGTAGCAAATAAGTGCTTACATAGGAATAGAACAAAATATCTAGCTTTTACTTAAATATATGCATAAGCAATAGTGCAATTCTCTATTGTCGAGGAGGGTCACACAATGGAGTGCGATACATGAGAAAAAATATTACTCCAAAATCATAGTAGTGTTTTTCTTTCTCTAGATAGACCTAGACAATCACGTGGCCATATATATATGTTTGGTAGAGCGCCCGAGAGGGCGCTTTTCTTTCTAGTCTCGCATGAAACCGCACCCATCTGCTGTTGTTGCGTCGACGCGTCGTGTACGACTGCCTTCATCCCTCTGGCGCGCGGCGGCTTCTTCTCGGTCGCTCGCGGTTCTGCAGGTCCAGGGGCCGGGGCTGGTCGAGAGGCCTCTCGTTCGTTAGGGGCAGCTGTCTTTTATAGGCAGCACCGCAGCAGGTAAGGCGGTGGATACGAACTGCCCCTCCGTAACAGCATGAGAAAGATCCGCGCCGGTGCCTGTCGCCGCGGATAAACGCGTGAGCGGACGGATGATGACGGGACGTAGCTACCCAGGACTCCCGCTCGCTCTTCTGGAACCTTCTAGCAGTTTCTCGTGAGTCGCCCCGCGTGTCAGACGCGCGTATGACCAAGAGTATACGCGTCCATATGGCCGAGCGCCGTCCATGCATGCACGTATGTGTATGCGCGGGGACGGGCGACGACGGCATGATCAAATGGACAGCGAAGGGCAGCTGGGATGTGGGCGCGCGGGTAGATGATTGGGTGTAAAAAAACAGAGAGAAATTACATGGGAGAGGCAGGAACGGTGTAACGAATTTTCTCCACCTTTTCGATTCCCGTACGATTTAACAAGATTCAGTATCTACGGTTGTGATTTGATGTAGTTGTCGTAGAGATCTATCGTGATTGCGTAAGAGTTTATTCGTGCGGTGGGCACGTCAACTAAACGGTCAGATCGATGACTATAATTGTATCCAACGGTGGGTATCGAGGTGGGTACAATCTTTGTAGGGTAAAAAATATTTTCCAAATGTTTCGCTCTTTTATAGTCTAGATAGATACGCGATTTTTTAGGAGCATCCCACACACGTTGCTAGGATTTTTGTTGGAGTAACAATATAGTATGTTCTTTGAAATCTATTACGCGTTCCTGCCAAGGTTCCAATGAAGTCAATATTTTTTTCTCACCGCGTTACCCGCCCACATACATACACACCTACCCATAATCTATCTATAGCCTTTTCTCTTTCTCATTCCATCTTGTCCACGAATCAATTTGTGCAATTACCAACAAACAACCGGAGGAATTGGATGGTGAGCAAAGCCCTCAACACAAGAATCTGGTTAACGAGGAAATCCGCAATGGCCTTAGGCCGAGGCCGGTGTATCTCCGCGCAGGCGCTTGTGAGTCGCGCCGCCCTTCCGACCCCACCACTCCGCGGAGGACGAGGAGGGACGAGGAGCACCGCCCTTCGTCACGGGAGTTGGCGGCCGGATTGAATCATCGGAGTAGCAGCAGACACTGAGGAGTCGACGGCGTCCTCCGTGGCCGGCGACAGCGAGTAGGCAGAGGTGGGATTGGATGCTTGGAGAAGATTCCCCTCGGCCCTCGCATCCAGTTCTCGCTCGGAGAAGACGAGGACGAGGCAGCCCCAGTCCACAGCTGTAGCGAAGACATGCTGGTCGCATTTGTAGACGCATGAGAGGAGGCCCAGCCCTTGCTTTGCCATGGACATCACCGGTCGCCTTGCGCTGCCTGACCCGAGCTCGGCATCACAGGGAGTAGAAATAGCAACCGGCCGTTGGTGGCTTACGCGCTTGCCTCATGGAGATTCCTATAGAAGGTGTTGGGCGCCTGCGCCTGGGCCAAGATTGAGACGGTGAGAATAGAGGCACTGAGGTGTGACAACGTGAGATGTGGACGCAGTGTTGGACACGTCTTCATCCAATGATGTGGACTAGCGTTGTCCACGTTTGCAATGTCTATAGGGCCATTTGGCAGAGCCCTTCCTTCTCTGTAGACGGTTCGGCTCCGGCTCCTCCGATTTTTCATTCTATAGAAGCCAGAGCCGTTCTAAAACTTTTTGGACAAAACGGCTCCGACTATTATTTTCGAAATAGTTAAAAATGTGAAATGTCCATACTGCCTCTTATCCACCCACCCACCACTTGCCATGCTCTTTATCATCCTCATGCGCCTCTTCCTCTCTCCCTCCCTCCTCTTCTCCTCTTTCCCGGGGGCCTGGCGGTGCGCGTGGCGGCGCGGCCTGCGTAGGCCAACGGTGCGCGTGGTAGCATGGTAGGACGGTGGTGGACTATCCTCTCCCGCTCTCTCTTCTCTTCTCTCTCTCAGCGACGGGCGGCGTGACGTCGCGGGGTGATCGAGTGAGGAGCCATCCTGAATAGGGAGGGCCTCATGGCTCCTAGATGATGAGTGATTGTCAACGGTGAAGGCTCGCCGCCCTGAAGAGGGTGGTGAATGGAGATGAAGTCCTCTGAAGAGGGGCTACCCTGAAGAGGGTGTTTGACCTGCCGTGGTGGGCGCCGGTGTTCGACTCAGGTACACGGAGGGCAGTCAGCGGGCTGAAGAGCGCCGGGGCCGTGGTGTCCAATATTGGTGCACGGCGACGGGCGGCAGGCGCTTTGGCGGTTTCGGCGCAAAACCGTCACCTACCCCGGGAAAGCGGAAAGCTTCGGCGACTACTTCGGAAGACGTCGAGAAGGATGGAGCCCATGGGCCGGTGAGCACATGGGCGCTCCGGTTTGATGGTTTGGGCCTCAAAACCATCGCCCACCTTCTCTGGGCTGGCAGAAGCCTGGACAAGATAGAAACCCTAAAAGTCACCGACGGGCACGTGGCAGATATCCCGCGGATGCGTAGGATCGAAGCAACCACTCGAAGCTACGGGCGCCGTTGGATGAGTACTTCTATGTATCTTTCCGGTTTTGCCCCTACGGGCGTTGAGTCGTCTAGTTAAGTGTAGGGTCAGAGTCGTCTCCGGTCATTATTCCCATGTCCTATATATACCAAGGTGGGCAGCCCATTAGGGTATCCTCTCCCACTTAGGCTAGTTTTGAAGAGAAGAGAGCAGCCAAGTGCAATTTGCTTAGAGAGGCTAGGTTTAGAGTGATTTGATCTCACTTAGGCCTAGAATCCATCTTAGGGGAAGGATGAAGGGTGGTAGGCTGTGATCCAAACTCTGTAATCAACCTTTGTTGGATGAAATAAAAACTTTTCCTTGTGCTAATTTGGTCTATGTGTTGATTCCTCTTCCTCCCCCTTCTTTGAGTTGGTTTTGGCTTCCAATTCCTTGGCTTTTGTGGTGTTTGTGGTTGCCAAGGGTTGGGGCTTTTGGATCCTCTTCTTGCTGCGTGTAAGTCTTCATTTAGATCTTCGGATTGCACTCCAAGACTTGCAGCGGATTGGATCTTGTCGTTTCGGTGTTCTTCGCGTTCTTGAGCTTCCAACCTTCATCGCCTTGGTCCGGTAGAAATTCGTGAGTTTGGGTGTTTCCTTTTTGGGGATTTCTTTTGGGATAGCCCACTCACGAACTCTATTTGGCGTCCTCAAGGTTTGGGAAGATTGGGGTTCATTTGGTTGAGCTTTGGATCGATTTTGATTTTGGGCAGGGGCTGTTTGAAATCCTGACAGCCACTGTTCACTGTCAAACCCTCAACTTTTCGTGGATCAAAACTTCTCCAATTGAGCCCAAAATTTATGGAGATATTCAATATCATGTTGTAAAGCTCCAGTTAAAATTTCATAATTTTTGAAGCTCATTTGTTTAGGTTTTGAGATTTGTTTTGTGGGTGGTCTCAGGCTGACAGTAGCGTCGGACCGTCCGATGCTTCCTGTCCGGCGTGTTTGTCTTTTTTGGTTCATGGGTCAAATCATATCCAAATGAGCTGAAAATTTAGGAAAACACTCCTCAGTGCCTTGGGAAGCTCCAGTAATTTTTACAGGATTTTTAGAGAAGTTTTGATTGGGGTTTTGATTTCCCTTTTGGAGCTCTGTCAAGTTGTTAACGCCGGACCGTCCGGCGTGTACAACTTTTTCATTTTTGGCCTGAAAATTTTAAGGGTTGTTCCTAACATGTTGGGCCTCCTCTAGGAATTTTTGGGGATTTTTTCTTGGCTCTTTGCTTGGGTGTTCTCCCCTTTTCTTGGAGGTCTTGTGCGCAGTCAAGTGTGTAGGCTCTCAGTGCCCGACACTTTGACGTTTTTTCGAGAGGGTTGTTCCTGGGGTTGAATTTTTTGGTTCCGACCATTCACCTCCCCCTCTGGTCGCTAGTATAGATCCTACAAGTGGTATCGGAGCTAGGTTAAGGACTTTCTTGTGCCTTAACTGGTTCTAAGTCCGCTTAGCGACCATGTCAAATTCCGGGAAAACCCTATCACTCGAAGCCCTTGGCTATGACTATTGGAAGTCGCGCATGCGTGCGTTTTTATTGAGCCAAGACAGTAACATATGGGAGATTACCCAGGATGCGACATACGTGATTCCTGAGACTAGTACTGAGGCGCTTGCGATCGCCAAGTATGAGAGGAACAACAAGGCAGTCAATCTGCTTTTCTCAGCCCTTGGCACAGCCGAGTACCAGCGCGTCCAGCACCTTCAGACGGCGCGTGAGATCTGGACTATCCTCTCTGAGCACCATGAGGGGACAGCTCCGGTGAAGGCTCGGTTGTTTCAGACTTATCGGCGTGAGTATGAAAATTTCTTGCAAAAGCCGGGCGAGTCTGTTCAGGAGATGTTTACTCGTTTTCAATCGGGTATCAACAAGCTCCGTGCCAACAAGGGTACAGAGGATCACTTGCCCACTAACCATGAGCAGGCTCTCAAGCTTCTTCGTACGCTTGATCCTAAGGTCTGGGCGTCTACTGCTGCGGCCATAGTTGAGGGGTCGTCGTATGAGACCCTCACAGTAGCTCAGCTCTTCAGTAAGCTCAAAGCTTCTGAAGTTGATAAGCAGCTATGGTCGGCTCCATCAAATGGAGTAGGTTCTAAGAGCTTGGCTCTGGCCTCTGCAGAGGGAGCGTGTGCTAACCCCAGTGACGGCTTTGCTTTGTCTTCTGTATCTTTGATGTCTATTTCAGAGGAGCAGCTGGACACCTTGGGGGATGAGGAGCTCTGCCTGTTCAACAACCGCGTCCGACGCGTGTACGACAGGCGGATGAGCAAGAAGCACGGCTCCAAGCCTGGCTGCTTCGAGTGTGGCGATCCGAGCCATTTTGTTGCTGACTGCCCCAAGCGGAACGCCTACTACCTGAAGGGTGGCGGCAACAGCTCCAACGACGCCGGCGGCTACTCCAAGCCGAACGACTACGAGTACCGGCGGTCGAAGAAGGGATCTCCTGCCAAGCACTTCCGGAAGGTCGCTCGGGACTACCGGAAGGAGAACAAGCGCCGGGAGAAGGCGTTCTTGGCGGACATCGAGGACCGCGTCCTCACCCTGATGGCTGCCGGGTCCGAGTCTTCTTCCTCTTCCTCGAGCTCGAGCGACGAGGAGGTCATCACCAAGAAGGGAGGGAAGAAGGACGCTAGAGGACCGGCCGGACTCTGCTTCATGGCCCATGGCCACAAGCGGAGGAGTCGAAGGAGCACCAAGAGTCCTAGGGGCTTTTGCACCATGGCCCTAGAGGACAAGGAGGAGCGCAAGGGCTCCAGCTCCGACGACGACACGGATCCCGAGGTGAGTGTCACTGAGGAAGAGATCTTAGAAATCCTCGAGGATAACCGTAAGGAGCTTAAGCGATACGCTAGAGTAACTAGGAAGTTGAGCGCAGCCTATGATAAAGTGTCAGCCGAGCTTGCTATTGCAAATAGCAAGATCGAGTCCCTGAGTGTGCCGCCTCCTGAGTCTTTAGAGCCTAGCGAGTGTGAGAGTTGCCTTGCAGTGATGGTAGACCTTGCCGAGCTGCGTCACAGGTACACTCAGCGTGTGGAAGAAAGGGATGCTTGTAAAGCTAACCTCAAAGCCACCAAGAAAGAGCTCCTAGCTGCCTAAGCCCCTGTTGTGTCAGATGTTGAGCCCTATGAGACCTGCCCTACCCTTGAGAGAGAGCTAGAGAAGCTCAGGAACCAGTGTGAGGCGTAGGTGAGGGATCTTGAGAAGTTTGGGGCTGAGCTAGATGAGTTGCGTGCACGTCCTGCTTTGCTTAGAGCGTGTAAGGTTTGTCCTACGATCGGAGAGGAGTTGATGCAGGTTCGGGGTGATCTTGAGAAGTGGACAGCCTCGTCCAGCACTTGTGAAGACTGTCTCTCTTTTAGGATGGATCTAGCTGCGGTGAGGGCCGAGTTGAAGCGTCTAGAGAAGCAGCCTAGCCATCCTTGTGAGGAGTGCAACGCTTGTGCCGCTCAGGCGGTTTTGCTGTCAGACCTGAGAGAGGAGAAGGAGAACTCTGATTCGAAGAACTTTTACCTCAGGCAGATTTTGAGTTGGGTTTCAGCCAGAGAGCCTCAGCTTGAGATGCTGATTCAGCAGTTCAAGAAGGAGGATGGGTTCGGTTTGGGGTACAAATACTCCAAAGCCGATTTTGAGTGTGTGCTGGACAAGGTGATCCAGTGGAGTAAGCTGACCCCAGAGCAGCGCTTCCCTAAGACCCACACCACTAAGTCCTTTCAGCCAGACCAGCCCAAGGATGGTGTCTTTGAAGAACCTCCTAAGAAGCCTCCGCAGAAGCCTGTCTGGACCCCCAAGCCTAAGGTTCTCTAGAACAACCTGGATACTCTTCCGGGAAGTTCTAAGTCGAAGCCAAAGGCTAAACTCAAGGCCACCAAGTCCAAGGCTAATCAGCCTAAGCCTCCACCTCTAGCTCCAAAGCCTCAGCCTGAACCTAAGTCATGGCCTGAGACCTTTGTGTGTGGCTACTGTCACAAGTAGGGACACCTTGAGGAGTTCTGCTTTAGGAGGAAGCGAGCGGAGAGGTTGGAGAAGTCCTGGAGGAACCAAGACCAGTTCCACCAGGAGGGCAGAGGACCTGTTTTACCTCGGCGCGCAGAGGGGCGAGATGGCCGGGCGCGTCGTGTAGGTGGTGGTAGTGGAGACGACCTTGGGCATCGTGCTCCTGAGGGTGGTTTCTTCCCGAGTGCTCCAGATCGTTTTCCTTACGACCTTGGACCTCCGGGCTTTGAGTCTCAGCGACCGTGCTTTGAGAGAGATCCGTGTTTTGGTCCTGAGTCGTTTGCTTCTTTTCCTGCTTTTTACCCTACCTATGAGCAGATGGCACGGCACTGGTTCTCTTCTTACCCCAGTGTCGGACCATTTGCTCATCCATTTGACCGTTGATTTTTGCAGGACCGAGGCATGGAGGACATATGGATTATGGACTCAGGCTGCTCCAGACACATGACAGGGCAGCGTAGATGGTTCTCTAGCCTCACCCCGACGAGCGGTAAGGACTACATCACGTTCGGGGACAAAGGTCAAGGTAAGGTGCAGGGTGTTGGTTCGGTTTCAGTTTCGGAGAAGTTTTCCCTAAGGGAAGTTGCTTTAGTTCAGGGTTTGGGCTTTAATCTGCTTTCTGTGTCGCAACTTCTCGATGAGGGGAATGAAGTGCGCTTTAAGAAGGGTTGCTCTTGTGTTTTGGATTCTAAGGAGAAGTTGATCTGTAAGATTTTACCTTTTGGGCGTATCTTTCGGGTTGATTTCTCCCATTCTTCTGGCCCTTCGCGTTGTCTTGTTGGTGCTAGTCCTTCTTCTTTTGCTTCTTCTGAGCTCTGGAAGTGGCATAGGAGGCTTGGTCATTTGAGCTTCGATCTCCTTGTGAGGTTGAGCTCTATGGGCCTAATCCGAGGATTGCCCAAGCTCAAGTTGGAGAAGGATTTGGTGTGTCATCCATGCCGCCATGGGAAGATGGTTGCTGCTTCTCACACACCTGTTAATCAGGTGATGACTTCGTATCCGAACGAGCTTTTGCATATGGACACAGTGGGTCCTGCTCGGGTTCGGTCGGTCGGTGGGAAGTGGTATGTGCTAGTGGTAGTGGATGACTTCTCTCGGTTCTCGTGGGTGTTCTTTCTTGAGTCAAAGGAGGAAGTTTTCGGTTTTGTTCACGATCTGGTCTTGAGGTTGAACAACGAGAGACATGGCCAAGTGAGGGCTATTCATTTCGATAATGGAACCGAGTTCAGGAACTCTCGTATGGACAACTTCTGCAGTGACCATGGTCTGGACCATCAGCTGTCTTCTCCATATACTCCCCCACAGAACGGCGTTGTGGAACGCAAGAACCGCACGCTTGTTGAGATGGCCAGGACGATGCTCGATGAGCATAGGACTCCTAGGCGTTTCTGGGCTGAAGCAGTGAACACGGCCTGCTATGTCTCCAACCTCATTTTTCTCCGAGCTTACCTTGGTAAGACCTCGTATGAGCTGCGGTATGGACGACAGCCCAAAGTGAGCCATCTGCGTGCGTTTGGCTGTAGATGCTTCGTGCTCAAGAAGGGGGGGCATTTGGATAAGTTTGAGTCTCGCTGTTCGGATGGTGTCTTTCTTGGATACGCCTTGAACTCTTGTGGGTTCAGAGTGTGGAATCTCGACACCAAACAGGTAGTGGAGACCTGTGAGGTTTCTTTTGATGAAACTATGCCTTGCACAACCCCTGCCTTTGAGCTTTCAGGTGAAGATGTGGTGGGCGAGTCGATCTTTGAGGAAGACGACGCCCCCAACGAAGATGGAGATGGTGATGGTGGGACTACTGCGCGTGCTGCAGATCCTACACCCTCTGAGACGAGCGACGATGATGATGCACCTCCGATCACGAGTACGACTACGATCGAGATGCCTTCTACCTCAGGGGGGTCTGCTGCGGACGCAGAGGAGGTGACCTCCCGGGCGACTGGATCCCGGGCGGTCCAGCGGGATCACCCACCGGACAAGATCATCGGCGATGTTGGTGCACGGGTCCTGACTAGGTCCCAAGCAGGTTCCGTTGCTTTCTGTGCTCATTTCGGTTTTCTTGCCACTTTCGAACCCAAAGATGTTGGACACGCTTTGTCGGATAGTCATTGGGTCAATGCCATGCATAAGGAGTGTTGCCTTAAGCTTATGACGGTCCATTTCTGTGGTATCGAGGCTTGGCACATTCGAAAAGTTAAGCTTTGTCAAGAGATAACCCCTGGCACTAGCACTAAACTTGCTTGTCTTTCATGCGCTTCCAATACAACTCTAATAAAATGGTTGAAGTCTTGCAAGATTGGCTTTAGACTTGCTTGCGTTTACTCCTTGTTCAGCTCTAGCACCTATGTATGGCCTTGTTAGCTTATGCCTTCCTGCTTATGTTAAGTAGTTCAAGCTCATGTTGGTGATGCTTTTGTTTTGATAACCCTGACCTGCTTGCTCTAGTTCAGTAACTATATATTCTCCTGAGCATTTCGTGCAGTGTCTATTGTGCTACCCTCTGCACTATACATGTTAGAACTTGTAAATGCTTGTACCATACCTGAGAAGCTTGTTAAGCACTCCACTTGCATTCATGGCATATTTTTAGGGGGAGTTGCATCTCAGGGGGAGGTTCATTCCAGGGGGAGTGGCCTTCATGAGTGCGATAAGGCTCACTTGATGAGTCCCATTGTCAACAAGGGGGAGAAGTTGTATGACTTATCTTCCCTTCCTTTGCATTTGGGGGAGAGTGATGTGAGATTTTGAAAAATCTCTTCCTTGTGACAAGGGAGAGCCGAGTGTGCACTCATATGGTTAAGCGTTGCATATTGTGAGGGGATGCATTTTGGCATGGTTTAGTTTAAGTGGTTCTGAGCTTTTGCATGCTCTTTCACCGGCTGTGTCGAGCCTTTGCCTCTTTCTGGAGGAGTCGGTGTGTTTTGCCTTTGCATGACTGTGTTGAGCCTTGCCTCTTTCTTGAGGGGTCATGCTTTGTTTGATCGGCTGCGTTGAGCAGTTACCCTTGTCTTAGGGGGCCGATCTTTAGCTTTGCATTCTGTTTAACTCAAATGACCTTTTCTTGCTTCTGTTTGGCTCTTGGTCATTTGGTTGAACTTTTCTCTTTTCTCTTTCTTCTTTGGTTATCCTTTCCTGTTTCCCGTCTTGTCTTGTATTTTCTTTTGCTTTGTTTTTGTGTCTCCACATTTGGATGCAGGAGCAGGTAGCTGAAGAGTTGCTGCTGCCTGGAAGATGAAGGTGTTGACAATGCACTCATCAAGGGGGAGATTGAGGAGCCATCCTGAATAGGGAGGGCCTCATGGCTCCTAGATGATGAGTGATTGTCAACGGTGAAGGCTCGCCGTCCTGAAGAGGGTGGTGAATGGAGAT
>CBMN010004972.1:0-13665 GCA_000582825.1 Hordeum pubiflorum | reverse complement strand
GTGTGTGTGTGTGTGTGTGTTCACTTTCATCAGCTCGTTGTGGAAAGTCGTTGATGTTCGTTCAACGTAGCGCCTGCCGCGCTAGCTAGCCTGTGGAGACGTCATAAATTTGGGTCGTTGTCTGGGCCTCTGCCGCTGGGAGCGTCATAACTTAACAGAAGAGCTCGTGCTTACCGTCAAAGGAAACAGAGCACCCGCTCACTCCTCTGCTCTTTCAAGCAGCACTGAAACACCCTGCAGCGTATACCTGGCGAGCCAGTAGAGGTCACCGGCGACCGGCGAAGAAGGCCGTCCGGCTGCCATGGAGATGGCGGTGGCAGCAGCTGGGGCCGCGGAGGGACAGCGATCCAGCAAGCTCGTCGCGGCGTTGCCGAGGACGAGCGCGACCTTCCTCTTCTTCTCCGTCGTCGTCGTCGGAGCAGTCGCCGTATCCACTCGCTGGATCACCACCACCACCACCACTGTGAGTTGCTACTTGAAGCTTTTCGATTCGTTGGTTGGTTTTGTTTCTCGGGTTGCCATGCCGAAAGACTCTGCTGCATGCGTGATCGGCAGCAGCAGCTTCCTGTCCTGATGCAAGCGACTAGAATTTCCCGTCGATCGAGTTCTTGGCCCTACAAAAGAGAGCGTAACTAAACTAACTTCTTATTGCTGCATGATTGGCCTTTCAATGTAAGACGAGTACTTTAGTTGACTTGAGGGACGACGCCGACCGTCGTCTACTCCGGGCTGCTAGTTGATGTCTGTGGGTTCACTTAACGATTCTGTGAGTGTCGACACGGTGCTTCAGTCCATCGATCCCAGCCAGTCCGTTAGCCGCCGGCATGGACCACGGCGTTGAAAGCCGGTAGGTACGCCGTATTAGTTTTTTCCTTTCCCGTGTCTGCTTTCCGTTGTGCCCTTCACGTCACGGTGCCCATGGACGCACTACGCGGAGTACCACACTAGAGGGGCTAGCATCAGCCCCCTCGGTCAGTGTAACCCGGAGGGTCGTCTTCCTCCCTGCCGTGCCGGCGTGCCGCTGCCGCCTCCATTTTTTGGGCGGAGAAAAACTGAAAACGAACGGGCTAAAGGAGAAAGCGGTGATTAGAAAGGGTAGAGAAACGATGGATGCAGGAAAAGACGAGAAGAAAGGTGGAGGGAGGGCTCACGAGTCACGAGAGAGTGCACGGGGTGGTTGGTCAGTGAGCCTTTTTTAGCCAAGGTTTTCATTCGACGCTGGAATAAAGAGGAAGACGGCGATTGCTCTCTGACTTGTGAGATTCGCTTTCGTCCAGAACAAAATGGAAATGTCCACGGAAATGGCCATGGCTCCCGCCACGCCACCCTCGCCGGTAGTACTGCCCATGCGGCCATGCCTCCTATCGCGAGGCCAAGCTCGGGTGTTGCAAAGAAAAATGGAAACAAGAGTATGACCCATTGACAAGTGGGCCCCCACTTAGCACAGTTCATCATATAGAAAAAGAAACACAGTGGAGGTATTGTAGTCTGTTGAGGGGGAGAGGATTTCTTGCTCCCGAGTTCAATAGATGGTTTTGAAATAATAGAAAAATGTGAATTTTAATTTAAAAATATATAAATACATGTATATTACATTAGTGTACATCGTCAAACATTTTGGTGTAAACTACAAAGAAGAAAAACCATGGACTTTCATAGTGAATATCACTTGTGCGGGAATCACATGTTTTTCTAGCTCACACTAAAATATATTTCATTATGAAGATTTACAGAAATGTGGTATATATCTCTATGAACATGTGTATCTTTTGCAAAAATAATAATCCACAAACCGCCTATCCAAAAAGAAAAGAAAAAACTCGTAGAAAAGAAACAAAATTGTGCTCCCGCGGGATGCACCCAACACGCGACATGTGGCAATGACTGGGCGCATCAAGTGGTGCGCTCTCAGCTCACCGAAAATGCATGTCGTGTCTCACCGAAGGGGTACCCATTACTTATTTACTCTCGTGGTAAGAAAAAATTAGTTGCTTCCATAAAAAAGTTCTACGTATTATATTATATGGGCTCATCCTATATCGCGTGTATGAATGTATTTTTAAATTGAAAATAAAATAATAATAATAATAATAATAATAATAATAATAATGACGATGATGATGATGCATTTTTAGGTAGTTGGGTATGTTGTTGCTCATCGGAAAAAGTAGAAAGGTTTGACTGTAGTGTTGAAAATGGTGGGGCATATTTCCATCTGTACCCTATTCGCCTTCATGTGTTGGTGAAGATGAGCGTGGATTGTTAAAGTTTTCAAGCTGGTTCATTTTTCGATAAGTTTTTCCTATTTTCCATGCAACCAAGAAAATCTTCGATAAGTTTTTTCTGTTTTTCATTTGTACCTTATTTTTGGTAAATTATTGTTGCAGAGAAGTGTTGCCGAATTTTCAGCTAAACACTCTTTTAGGTCTAGCTTATCTGATGTTTGGGGTTCTAATATCCTATAATTTATCCTCCCCCAAATTGTAAATGATATGTCTATTATATGAGGAATAAAGTCGTTTTATGTTCAAAAAAATAAGTCTTCACCTTCCTAAAAAAAGTTGCCGCCAAGAACCATCCAATTGCACAAGTATGAAATGATGCTTCCGGGCTTTGGCTGGCGCGAAATGATGCAAGGGGTGTAAAAAGAATAGCCCCACCAAATGAAATAATAAAGTCAGCATGGGCTCACTTGCTTGCGTGGTGATCTGCTCATGAGAGGAAAGCCAAAATGGCGAAGAATATGATCATCCAGAAGTAGGAAGCGCCAACGGAAGGATTGGTCAAGCTCAATTTCGACAGAGCAATGTCCAAGTATGGAGAGAAAGGTGGCGGAGGGGCGGTGCTTTGGGATCACCGTGGGGCCTTCTTGGCAGGAGCTTGTCACCATTTCCAGAACTATGTTGACCCTGAAGCATCTTAGCATGCATGCGTGCGCTACAGGTTGTTGTCAAGTTGGGTGCTGAGAAGGTCCATGTGGAGATGGATAACCAGGTTGGTGTTCATATGATTAATGAGCCACAGAAGAACCTAGCTGTGGTCAGGCCTTGGATACAGGAGATTAAGGAGCTGCTCAATACCTTTGTGGAGTTTAAAGGTGGCTTGGGATCGACATTCTGCTAATATTACCGCGCATAAGTTAGCGAGAGTTAGTGTAGGGAAAAGAACATTGTAAGGTTTGGTTTGGGGGTTTTCAGACTTTGTGTTAGATGTAATCTTGGACGAAATTCCTAGCTATGTTAGCTAAGTATAAAGCGGCAATATTAAGTTACTTATCTTTTTCAAAGCCAATTTCATTTTATTTCAAAATATTGAAAAGGTTGAGTCACATTTATGAAAAACCTACACTGAGAGGCTTCCAACCTTTTTTTTGTTTTTGAGAAAAAACCAAGAAGCCTCGTCTATCGTTGCAATGACCGTCTCGTTCGTGTTTACAGCTGCAGGCAAGCTTCCCCACCACCGCGGCCATTCCCGCCGGCGCCGCCGCTCTCCACCTCAAAACACAGCACCCCAATCCATCACCGCAGTCGCCCTCCAGACCACCACGATCACCACCTGCCGCCTACTCCATCTCTTGCCCCATCCCTCCCCTCCGCCGCAACATCTCCCACGCCGCCGGAGCGAGCAAATCTTCCCAAACCCTGGCCCTCGCGCTCTCCTCCTCGTCCACCTGCCGCTCCTCCCCCGACCCCCCACCGGCCACCGCCGCCCGCGCATCCTCCAACTCCTCGTGCCCATCCTACTTCCGCTTCATCCACGAGGATCTCCGCCCATGGCGCGCGGCGGGGGGCGTCACCCGCGCCATGCTCGCGCGCGCCCGCGCCACCGCCAGCTTCCGCCTCGTCGTGCTGCGGGGCCGCGCCTTCGTGCAGCGCTTCCGCCCGGCGTTCCAGACGCGCGACCTCTTCACCATCTGGGGGATCCTCCAGCTGCTCCGCCGCTACCCCGGCCGCGTCCCCGACCTCGACCTCATGTTCGACTGCGTCGACTGGCCCGTCGTCCGCACGCACCTCTACCGCGGGAAGCACGCCCCCTTCATGCCGCCGCTCTTCCGGTACTGCGGGGATGACAGGACGCTGGACATCGTCTTCCCGGATTGGTCATTCTGGGGCTGGTAATTATGCTTGCTCGCCTTCTTCATACTCACTTTATAACTCTATAAAATACTCCTTCTGTTAATTCCTGAACTCGATATGCTTCGTCACTGATAATTGAGAAGATAACATATAAATTGTCTGTCTATCTCTATTATTTTTGTCTGAAATGGAAGACAGTAATGAACAACTTAGTATCAGAACTTTGATCACGAGTCATGATTTTTTTTAAATGCATCATTACTGTTGCTGTAAGCATTATCCACTCATATATTCACACATTGGCAAACTACTATTGGCAAACACTTTTAAGTATTGTTAATAGGATATTCGAATGTCTAGGAAATTCCAAAACTTAAAAGTTGGGGCCTGCATACTGTTTCACATAAATCTCAATCGCTCTAATATCTCTTCATGGTTGGCAGGCCAGAGATCAACATAAAACCATGGGATGCCCTGCATAAAGATCTGAAGGATGGTAATCGTAAGGTAGCATGGTTCAGTAGAGAACCTTATGCTTACTGGAAAGGGAATGCAGCAGTTGCAACGTCACGCCAGGAATTGGTTAAGTGTAATGTCTCGAGCACGCAAGATTGGAATGCAAGGATTTACACTCAGGTATTTTGTATGCTAATGGTGTCACCCGTGTAATAGTGAACCTTGAAGAAAGTATGGCAGCTCCTTGCCCCCCTCTCATGTAGACTCACATGGTTTTAATTTGGCATGCTTAAAACCATCAAATTATGCGGCTTCTTTCTCCCCGCTCATGTGTACTTACATGGTTTAACTTGGCATATGAAAAAATTCAAACTCTGCTGAGTGTTTTTTTGTATGTTTGGATAGTAAGAACTTTATTAATCTCTGGGTCAATGCATCGAGAGGATGCACACAGCCTTGTTGGTGCTGATTTATGCAAATATCTTTGCTTTTGGGGGTGAATGTTAACACCTCTTATGGTTTTACTTTATCGTTTGGGTTGTAGGACTGGTTCAAAGAGAGCAAAGAAGGGTATAAGAGCTCGAATTTGGGCGATCAGTGCACTCACAGGTTTACTTTATGTCTGTGTTAGTTTTTGGGTGATATTATTTCTGTATGGCTAAGTTTCTAACACTTGTTGAACATTTAACAGGTACAAGATCTATATAGAAGGATCAGCATGGTCTATCAGTCAGAAATATATTCTAGCATGTGATTCAATGACACTGTTGGTCACACCAAAATACTATGATTTCTTTTCTAGATCTCTTGTGCCGCTCCAGCATTATTGGCCAGTTCGGGATGACAATAAATGTGCCTCCATAAAATATGCTGTTGACTGGGGCAATTCTCACAAGCAATTGGTAATTTCCGTCTACCAGCATTTAAATAATGTATGCAATAAAGTTTTTCATTGCTAAACATTATTGATGGAAATGGAAATTACTACTCAAGGATTCTTTTCTTACCTACTGTTAAAAGTTAATAGCATCAAGATTATGTGTGATGTAAACTGGGAACCATAATCAGAACATGTAATGAGAGCGATCATTGACTTGCTGATATTTGAGCTCTTCAGTTAAGCACTGGTAACTGCACATTTTCATCCATACTTATCTTCTGTTCGGTTCTGAAATTGAAATTGACCAAGCTGAATACATGTCTCGTGTTTAAGGATACATTCACTTCTCTTTACTAATAACCATTTGGAGTTTGCCATACAATATTTGAATTCCTTAAGAGCCGACTGTTATTGAGCCTGTATATTGATAATTTGAACCATGCTGTTTATTAGTCTAATACATTCTTCTTGACGAATCTACTCCATAGGCACAGTGCATAGGAAAGGAAGCAAGTAATTTCGTTCAACAAGAGGTTAATATGGACCATGTGTATGATTACATGCTTCACCTTTTAACCGAATATGCCAAGCTTTTAAAGTTCAAGCCAACTAAGCCAGCTGAGTCTGTTGAGGTCTGTCCTGAATCTTTGGTCTGCCAAGCTGAAGGCACTGAGAAGAAGTTTCTTATGGAATCCATGGTGAAGTCTGCCCATGATTCAGGTCCATGTGATCTTCCCCCACCTTTCAGCCCTCAGGAGCTCACAATGCAAAAACAGAGGAAAGCAAATTCAGTTAGGCAGGTTGAAATGTGGGAGCGGAGAGCTTCGAAAACTAGATAACATACTTTGGCAACTGGGTTTGCTAACGTGGCGCAGGCCAAAACAAGTACTCTGCTATTGAGGGCGCAAATAGAAGAGGCCGAGGAAGCACGGTTCGCTCGCGCCGGTGGTGCTCCACACGTCTTTTGGCCCCAAGCATGATTTTCAGTGAAGAAGGACCGGGATTCACCGGATAAGAAAGGTCAGGGTTTGAAATTCCAGCACTAGAAGTTCGGCCTTCGTTTCAGACTTCGTCTTCATCAGGTTCAAGGTTGCAAATAGACTTCATACATTCTAAAAGACGATATGAATTGCTGATAGTTTTCATGAAAGTTCCAATTTGCGGTTATTAAATTGTGTTGTGCTGAATTTATGTTTTAAGTTGTTGGAGAAATGTCCTTGTCCTGTTTTGCAGTTTTTTTTTTCTTTTGACTTTGCCTGTACAACAGAAGGTAAACTTTTTCGCTGACTTATGAAACCATCACGTGGCCAGAAGTTAAAATATAACAAAATGATTTAACTGAATAATGACTCCATGTACTTTTTTTATCGGGGAAAATATTGCATATACAAATATCAGGGAAAATAACAAAATTTCCTCCACACGCTCGAATCTCCTCCTCCCGGTCTCCGCCGAAAAACGTGTTCCCGTGTCGCCTGTACAGGCGGAACTCTAGATCTAGCCGCCGCCAGGCCCCCTCCCATCTCCGACCCCCCTCCCCTCCTCACCGTTGTCGGATGAGGTCATCGAACTAAGTCCACGCGGCGGCGGTGCATCTCCTAGTCATGTGTCTAGATGTCGAGGTGGAGGGAGGCTCACCCTTCTGCGGCATGTCGCGGCGACCTTTCCGGCGGCGCTCTTCAGGACCGCGTCTCCGGTGGCTGTTGCCGAGGTGACGTCGTCGACGGGCCCCTGGGCTGCGGCCAGGTGCCCTCACCGGCGCGTCGGGGCGGGGTGGCGGCCCCCCTTCCAGCCTTTGGAGGCTCTTCCGCGCGTGGGCTGGCTGGATGGCGGTCTCTGCTCCTGGTGGTTGTGTCGTTGGCGGCTGCTGCCGTGGCGACGACGTCAATGGGTTCCTGGGCTGCTGCTCGATGCTCTCGCCGGCGCGTCGGGGCGGGGTGGCGGCCCCCCTTCCTGCCTTTTGGAGGCTTCTTCGGGCACGGGCTGGACTGTGTTGGGTGCTGTGGCAGGTGGTAGCCGGATCTGCTTCTTCGAATTTGGCTAGTCGGTGTCTGCCGACGGCGAGGTGGTTGCTCTTGCGTGGGATGGCGCCGTCTCCATGCTTGAGGCGCGCGGTCCAGTGGGTGGGCGGGCTTGTGGCTTTTCTGGGTCGCTGGCTGCATGGGTTGGAGGATTGGGTTGCTTCAGATGAGAATCTGCCCGGCTTTGTCGGTGCCGACGACGCATCGCCTGTGGGCGCCGCTTTCCTCGCTGGAGGGTCGTCGTGGAGCTCTCCTTCCTCCTCCACCCCGAGTCATGTCCTTCATGCGAAAGCTCAAGACTCTGTGTGAGTCGGGCGATGACGTCGCTTCCATGTCGCTTTCCCCTTGGGTGCGTTATCTTGAAGGTCATGGTCTATGCGCTTCTCCAGGGGCTGGACGTTGGCAGGTGTCCAACCAGTGATGAGAGTGAATGGCGTTGCGACTCGTGCGGCAACGACGACGGTGGAGTGCGGAGCTTTCTCCTGTGATGCTCTTCAACAAAATCAGAGTTGTCGGTCCTCGACGTCTGCGATCGATTGTGTGGCTCTGGCCAGTGAGGTCTTCAGGTGTCGTTCGTTCGAGGGGGGTCTTGAAGGGTCGTTAGCGGCGAAATCGGAGTTGCCTGCTTGGGGAGAGGTGATGACTATGGCATGGTAGTCGACCTCGATGGTGTTCTCCTCTCGACGGTTTGTGTGGCCTTGTTGGTGCCAAATTGATCGTGTGTCTTTTTCTCGTGGGCTTGTTATAACGGTTTTCGTTCGGGTTTTCGTTAATTAACGCGCAATTCAATTCTACTTTTTTTAAATGAATCGGAGCCTTAAGGACAGCGTTTAAATAAAAAATCTCCTCCTCCTAGGCGGCGCTCCGTCCATTGTCGCATGCAGGCAGGCCGTTTCGGATACAATTTCTACTCCGATTCCTGGTCGTTGATCCACACAAACTTCTCATACCGAATCTGGGCAGATTTCAGCGTCCGTGCCGACGGATCTATTTAATCGGCACCGCGGCCGCAAGCCATCCGCATCTACCGGCTACTCGACGATTCGTGGCGCAGGTGGAGGTAGCTCACTGATGGCTAGGAGCGGGAGGGGCCGATTCCTGCGCAGCCGCCGCCGGCCGGCCGTCCACGGCGATGACCGGATTAGCGCCCTATCCGACGATCTCCTCCTCGACATCCTGGGCCGCCTTGACACCCGCACGGTCCTCGGCGCCGGGATGCTCTCCAAGCGCTGGGCCGGCCTCCCCCGCGAGCTCCCCGCCCTCGACCTGAGCGTCGGAGACATACTCCCGCCGCGCTACCACCGCTGGGTCCTCCTCCATCGGGACTCCGAGTCCGAGGCTAGCCATTCAAAGTACGAATTCGGCAGGCCAAGGGTGGAGAAGGCCATGCCTCACATCAGGAGGTACGAGCGCCGCGCCATGCGCGCCCTCACCAGCTCCGTCGACCGCCTCTTGGACGCGGCGGTCGGCCGGAGGGTCAGCAGGCTGACGCTCGACTTCTTCTCGACCCACAACACCGGCTGCATCAACCGGCTCATCTCCACGGCCATCGACGCGTGGGAGGTCCGTGATCTCGTGGCCGTCGCCAGGCCGGTCTACTCGCAACGCCGAAAGTTCCATGCCTTCCCCAGCCAGGGCATCTGCGAGGCCCCGCATGCGTCGCGCCTGCGAAGCCTCAAGCTCGGAGGCTGCGCGCTCCCGTCCCTGCACGGGCACAGCGCGCTCACCGTGCTCGTCCTGCAGGACACGCCAATGTCGACGCCGGAGTCGGCGTACGCCGGCATCTTCACCTCCTGCCCGCAGCTGCAGGTGCTTCACCTCGTCTCCTGCTACAGCACAGGCGTTGGGGAGATCATCGTGGACGCCCCCGGGTCGGACCTGAGGGAGCTCGTCGTCGACGACTGCGTCGGGTTCATGTGGATACGCCTGCGGGCTCTTCCCCGGCTCGAGCGCCTCGCCTCCCTGGGCACCAGAGTGCTGTTCGAGTCCGAGGCCGCCTCGTTTCCCTGCCTCAGGCAATGTAACCTCGCCCTGTGCATGGGTGTCACAGAGCAAACAGCTCGCCGATACTCTGCGCCACGCACCAAGCTGGAGCTTGGCGAGTTTGTGGGACGCATCCCGGACGTAACGGACCTGATTACTCGGTTCACCGGACCTGACAGATGGATCGTGCCATCAGTTTCCTCGCCGTCGGCGTCCCTGCTGCCTAATCTCCGGCGTCTGCTGGTCGCCGACGTGCCTCGGTGCTGGGACGTCTCGTGGCCCCGTCTCCTCCTTGAGACGGCGCCTTCCCTCGAGACCCTCCATGTCCACATTGCCCCGCCGCCCTGCAAAGGGGAAGAGCAACCCAGCGGCGATGAGATATCGTGGAAGCCCGCCATGCTTGGGCACCGTTGCCTCAAGGAGTTTGTGATGGTTGGTTTTGAGGGGACGGAGAGGCAAGTTTACCTCGTCAGGTTTGTCATGGGAGTATGCAGCACGGCGTTGCGTCATGTCGCCGTGTTCAAGGAGGGGCATGTTCGGGACAAGGGCCACTGGGACTGGGAGCTGGTGACGCAGCAGCAGCACTCACAGTGGGCCGACGAGGAAAAGGACAAGACGCTTAAGCAGATCATGAATGGGGTTCCTTCTTCCTCGACCGCCGCTTCTCCGGTTATAGTTTTTGGCTGATCTTTTTTGTTATTTAAGCCCATCCATAAGGAGAAAGGGGGCATTTGTGTAGTTAATTCGTAGGCTTCCGGTATTTTAGTCGATTTGATTTATAAGGTGCTGTTGTGCTCAGATTCGAAGGAACATGAGTTCATAAAGTTGTTGCGACTTGCGACAGTGATGTTTCTTACTTCTGAATCAGAATCCAATTCATTCATCGCAAGATTACCGGAAAGTGCCTAATATTCAAATATGCCTAATTTGTTGCTTAATGTTGCCCATTATATATTCAGGTAAATAAAGAGCAATGCATGTATTGGGCAGTTGTTTGCCTTGCTTCTCCAGTATGCAAAAAAGGCAACACTTTTACTTTGCGCTACTTTGCGGTTTTCATTTTCTGTGACCATGATGCCTTCGGTCCATAACTAAATTCTCTCTCGGTTTGAGACTGCTTGTAGGTCACAATTTCACTCCAGTTGCCGTTCATTCTTTACCAACTCCAGGCCACTAGCCTTGATTGCTCTAAGGGGAAAGATACCTCACTGACATGCTAAACATTTTTTTTAAATCACCATGTTATTCTAGATGATTTAAAAAAAAGACTTGTCATATTTTCTCCACAGGGTGTTGCCAGTTTGCCCATTCAATATAATATTGAAGTTCATTGTGATTCAGTTTTGGTTGGCTAAAGGGCAGAGCATTTCAAAAGAAGAATGAACCAGAGATCAGCAATTTTGATTCACTAATGACTACCCTCAATGGCCAAAGCTATCGCTCATGCAATTTGAAAGAAAGAAAATCAGTCTGTTTTATAAAGTTTTTTATCCTTATTATTTGGGACAGGCTGGGAACCATATCGGATCAGGAGCTAAGGGGAGCCCCCACGTCGCCCCCGCTAGGTTGACTCGGGCGGCGCCCAAACCCTAGCCGCCGGGGGCGCGCAGTCCCTCCGTCGCCATCGGGGGACGCCGCCAGGCAACGCCCGGGGGCCGACGGCGGTGGCGGGGGACTCCCTCTCTCCCGCGTCTCAGGGGTGGTGCGGGGCCCCCTACACGTGTGGAGGCATGGTCGATCTAGCGGAGCGGCGACGATGGCGGTGGCCGGCCCTGCCTCGGGCGATGGCGACTGCAGGCGCGTCGGGCAGCCCGGTCACGGGCGGCGGCGTTCGATGGCTGGCCTGGTTCGGGTGGCGGCGCGATGCGGTCGGCAGCGGCGCGTCATCCGGCTTCAGATCGGCGGTGGCGTGGAGGGCCTGGTGGACTGCTCGGCGGCACCTTCGTTCAGATCTATTCTGGCCGGTGCATCCGACGATGGTGGTCATCTCCTCCGTCGGAGGTGGTCGGCCTGAGGCTGGGTGGTTGGATCTCGAGATCTGTCATCAGTCCCGGCTGCGAGTCGGGGAGACATNNNTGCCGGTGAAAACCGAGCCGATGGCAGGCGATGGCGGCGTTCTGCGTCGTTACCTTGATGAAGGCATCATCGTGTAACTACTGTCGACCCACTCGTGCTGCTCCGGGGGAAACCCTAGGTTCTGGTCTTCCAGATCGGACGATGGCGACACTATGGTGTCGTTTTTCTCTTGAGAGCATCGTTTGTGGAGCAACGCTGGAAGACAGAGGCAGGCGGTGGAGCGGCTTCGTCTTGAACGGAGCTTCGATGGAGATGTCAAGTCATGCCTGACCGACAGGCGCTACGCTGTGTCATGCCTGTTCGGCAGGTGCTACGCACGACAGATCTTCCAGAGCCTCCGCATCAGGATGGAGGAGCGTAGGGCGGTGGCGCCGTTGGGTGCCGTGGTGGCGTCGACTGATGGCCGGACTGGCAAGAATTATGCGGATCTCTCTCCTGAAGATGGGGCAGCGGTTCGATGATGATGGCGGCTTCTAAAACGTGTGCATGTGCTATATGCTT
Organism: Hordeum pubiflorum; assembly: GCA_000582825.1. Taxonomy (NCBI): domain Eukaryota; kingdom Viridiplantae; phylum Streptophyta; class Magnoliopsida; order Poales; family Poaceae; genus Hordeum; species Hordeum pubiflorum. The sequence goes on along the minus strand of CBMN010004972.1, from coordinate 1,672 downwards.
TAGGTCTGCTACACCGGTTGTTGTTCCGATACGTTATAGGGATGGATCGGCGATGACACCGGTTTTAGATATGAGGAGTGAGAGCACTCAACATTATCATGTTTGTAGGTGTGAATGATGGCTTCGGATGACTTGATATATTTTCTTATCAGACCTTCGTGGAATAATTAATAAAAATGACCGTACGCATCGATTGATGTCGGGGGTTTAACTTCCTTTTCTAAAGAAAAATGGGACAGGCTATGTACCAGTCGACTGAATTTTCTTTTTTGGTCAGTCGATTTGATTTTTTTTAGGGTCAGTCGATTTGGTTGGTACGTATCCTTCGGTCGTGCAGGTGTTCTGGGGTCGTGTCCATGCATACACCTGATGTTGTAGCTAAGTTTTTTTTGCGGGTGACCTGACAGCAAAGCTATTTGCATGCACTTGGTTTAGCCCTTAAACAAAACTCATGTCTATGCTTTAAATTCTGCATGAATAATTAACCATCATCACGTTTTTCTTAGTAGTGGAAGTTTTGCAAAAAAATAATAATATAAGGTGTCAATTAATGGCATTGGTATTAGTACCCTTACAGAAGAAAGAAAATTTGCACATAATTTACACGTCCAACGAAAGAACTAATGCCACTATAACAAAATCAAAATAATGAACTTTTCTAAGAAAAACTGAATTTGTGCATTAGTACCGTAAAAAATAGGTATTACCCTTTAAGAAGAAAGTAAATGAATAACTAAAAACTAGAAAAATTATACACAATTTACACACATATTGCACTTCTTTAAAATATGCAAGAATAAACATATAATAGTGAAAATTTTGCAAAAACAATTCTAACAAGGAATGAATTATTGGCATTCTGATTACCGTTAAAAAAGAAAGAAATGAAATAAAAACTACAAAATAAAGAAGAAAGAAAGAAATGAAACATTTGCACACAATTTACACCAAATGGAAGCCTCCAATATAGACATCCAAACATTGTGTTAAAAGAAGAAAGAAAATGAAATAAGAACTAAAAAACATTAAAACATGAAGTTTTCCAAGGAAGTAGTGGCATTGTTAGTACACTTCAAGACGAAATAAAATGAAAAAAATAAAAACAATAAAGTTTTATAACAAAGAATGAATTAGTGGCATTGTTATTACACTTTAAGAAGAAATAAAATGAAAACAAAAAACCTATTATGACAAATTTTGCAATAAATTTACACAGAAAATGTGTCTTCTAATAATATGAAGAAGTAATTTCCTAAGATAAATGAATTAGTGGCATTGATATTACCCTTAATAACGAAGAAACAAAATTAAGTAAAAATCAAAAGAAGTAGTGACAAAATTTGCAGGCAATTTACACAAAATTGCACGTTATTATAATGTAAAATAAAACATATAATATTGGAATATTTTTAAACAATTATATTTTCTAAAAAAATAATGAATTAGTGGCATTGGTATTTTATCCATGGTGTCGCTAGTTCTCAAAAATCAAAATAATGAAGTTTCCTAAGAAAAATTAATTAGTGGCATTGGTATTACCATTAAATAAGACAAAAGTAAATGAAGTTGTCTAAGAAATAATGAATTAGTGGCATATGGTATTATCCTTTCAGAAGAGAGAAAATGAAAACAAATCTAACGGAAAAACATAAGCCTTTTTTCTTTTTATTAC
>CBMN010004950.1:0-14284 GCA_000582825.1 Hordeum pubiflorum | reverse complement strand
GGGGGGGGGGGGGGCATAGCACACAAATTGCCACAATATAGTAAAATGAAAAGTTAAAGACATACACACACTGAAAATTGCCATGATGGAAAAAATAGTAAAGATGCCATACCTTAAAAAATAAAATTGCCATGGTATTAAAAATAAAATTTACATGCTCTTACAAATAAATTTGTCATGCTCTAATAATAAAATTGCCTTGTTTTGAAGTAAAATAAAATTGTCATGCTCTTAATAATAAAATTGCTATGAGTAATTGATAAAAGTTCCCAAAGCTTGGCCTGGGAGCATTACAAAAAGACCTAAAATTGCCATGTTTGGAAGATAAACATCTTATAAATTTACCATGGGATTATGTGATTTTTTTTGAAATTTTCCATGTGTACAAAACAACTTGTCATGTGAACAATACAGAAAAAATGTTTAAATTTGCCATGTGGCAAGGTCAGCAATTTATAAATCTATCATTTACATTTGTTATTTTGAAAAATTGCGCATGTACCTAAAACAAGAAGGAAGAGAAGTGGGATTTGATCCCAAGTCATCCAAGTGGAGGCTTGAGGCGATAGCCAATATGATCGACAACTCTGTCTAGATAAGATAGCGTTCTTGTCACCTTTGTGTCTAGCGGACAGTGACAACGCTGACGTGGCAAGGCCTCTTGCCCCAAGATCCATGCATGTGATCCAACATAAGGCAGAGTGTTCGCAAAAACTTGCTAGAAATTTGGCATCCGTCCTTTAACATTTTCCAAAAAATTATAGGGCTTAAGGTGCTGGACGATCGATCCACGTACTAAACCGCCATGCATACTAGGTAAACACATCTTGTCGTATGTTTCAACCGGATAGCCACCACTATAAACAGCTCCCGGTCCCCCGGTTGTCGCAGAAAGATCACATACGGATAGTGGCAGAGACAAGGGGTGGGGCAATATTTTTTTATTATATCGTTGCTTACTTGCTGCTAAAATTATATTTCACTCGTTTAAAAATGGTCCTCTCCAACATGGTTTCACAAAACTTAGCATCCCACATTCATTTTCTTTGCTCCCCCTGCATACGAAGCCGATGAGTAAATACATGAATAATCGGATGATTTTTTATATATCAAAAACCAGGTCATTTGTAGATAGTAAACAAGCCATAAATAAGGTTGCTACCCTCGATATGGGAAGACATATATATATATATACAAATATTAAAGCTACTAAGCTAGCTCTCCTGTCAAACTTCGAGGTGCTATGGCGTGAGGCCGACACGTGTTGGCTTTTTCTTTGGCTCACTATCGGGTTTTTTTCTATCTATTTTAACACAATACAATACAACTTACATATATGCATATACACATATCCCTACGAACGCACTCATTCACATCCTATCCTTATAATAATTTTTAAGATACTGAGCACAACTGCCTAAGATTGACGAAGCCATCGTAGACACCATCGTAGTCGACGGGGAACGTCTCCTCCCACTAAACCAATAACGCCTAAAGCCTGCAATAAATAAATAAATGCAGAAAAGTGCGAGCACTAACTAACAAAGTAGATTGCATATGCTCATATATATATATATGCATACATTCACCCCTATTAACACACACACACGCACCCTACCCCTATAACGTTGTGAATAGTATAAAAGCATAGCATTTTTTCTCACTCTATCTTCTATATAGATACTGAGACGTCACAACATCTTGAAATTGATGAAGTCACTCTAGGCGCCTTCGTAGTCGACACCCCTATTCGTGCACACACGCACACCCTGCCCCTATAATGTTGTGAAGAGTATAAAGCGTAGATTATCCTCATTCTACTTTCTATATAGATACTGAGCTAGCACAGCATTTTAAAAATGATGAAGTCACTAGGCGCCTTCGTAGTCGACGGAAACGTCTCCTCGCACTAAACGAATAATGCGAAGATCTTTCAATAATCTAGAAAAATATGAGCATCAATGCAAACAAAGTACAATACATATGCTCATATATATGCACATACGCTCACCCCTATTAACGCACACACGCACACACTACCACTAATGTTGTGAGTAGCGTAGCATTTTTTCTCATTTACCTTCTATATAGATACTGAGCCCGCACAACATCTTGAAATTGATGAAGTCACCGTAGGCGTCTTCATAGTCGACGGGACGTCTCTCCCCACTAAACGAATATCGCCGAAGAGCCTGCAATAAATTCAGAAAAATGCGAGCAACACTGCCTACACGATGCAACACATATGCTCATATATATACACACACACTCACCCCTATTCATGCACACACGCACATCCTGCTCCTATAACGCTGTGAGTAGTATAAAGCGTATCATTTTTTTCTCGTTCTACCTTTTATATATATATTGAGCTAGCACAACATCTTGAAATTGACAACATCACCCTAAGCGCCTTCGTAGTCGAGGGGAACGTCTCCACCCACTAAGTGAATATCACCGAAGAACCTGAAATAAATCCAGAAAAATGCAAGCAGTAGGTCCAACACGATACAACACATATGCTCATATATATGCACATATACTCACCCCTATTAACGCACACACGCACACCCTATCCTTATAATGCTATGAGTAGTATAAAGTGTAGCATTTTTTTCTCATTCTACCTTCTGTATAAAGTTAAATTAATTATGATGCGATACCTAACAACTCTTTTCTGCATGACGCCATAGGATAAGCAAATCAAAGAAAATTATGTGCCATAGAATATCTAGGTTATTACAATTTAGACTGTGAGAATTAAGCTTGATTTTGATTGATGATGCATCTCTATTATGTTGCTTATGCGTGCTATTTTTCACAACTAAGGGTTAAGCGATCAAACATATATTACTCAAAATATAATGTATAAAGAAATCACAGTGCACTATAATGGCAAAGGTTTTAAATTTTTATTTGAGTATTTTCATTCATTTTTTGTTGTTTTGTGAACTAAAATTTGTATGCATTAGAGTAAACAATTACATTGTTCACTTTTTCACTGGGTTGCCAACACCGAGCCTGAAAGAATGAACCTTTGTATAAAGGTTAATCCTTTCTATTTTCCAATGCATTTTTTTGTTTTTCCTTCGTCTGTATCTTGCTTCGTTCACTAATACAAATTTCCATCTGTTGTAGGACGGGCTATTACTGAGATATGTGATCTTTGGAATATATACGGGAGGAATTTTTGTTCGGTTCGACAGACTTTCATTTTGTAAAACTTTTGGTTGCATCAGACAATTTTCAAATTGTGTTTCACTTGATAGAAAAAGATTTGGATGAAACATTTAGGATATATAGCTATGTGTTTGTAACCATGGATGAACTGTTTTTTGTTACCTTTTGCTACTTATCTAAGTTAAATTGGCTTGCGCATTATCAATTACTTTTGTTTCTTCTATAAGAAAAACAACACAACCACGCAAACGGGCTTCACGGCGGGCGCGGCGTGTCGCCGCGCCTCTGCCTGCTAGTTTGTTTTATCTATACAATGCAACCAATTGCCTAAATTACCGTGCACATTGCGTGGAGGATATATATGTTCAATGCCACGTGGATCGATTGATCTAACAACTCAAAGGAGCGATGTTTGATCGACCAATTGTGCTAGTAGGAGATGCAAATCTTGGTACTTTATTAATTACAGTGCGTAAAATTATTTCTTGTCAAGACCACCCCTCGACGTAAAAATCAGAGGAAGATATGAACTCTTAACGGAATTTTGAGCTTCCATATTTTTTTATTATCGATTGAGACATCGCAATTAACAAGAATCGTGAGTAAACAGAAAATATTTCATTCTAATGTAAGGTCCACAAAACTCATCCAATTCTTTGAATAGTTATAGAATTCGGTTTAAATTTAAGCTAAAAGTAAGGTTATTTTCTAAATACCTCTCATCAGACAACCTATTGTATGAATATCTTTATATTGACCATAGTTTGTGGGTTGCCCCAGAAAGTACAAAACTTTTTTTTACCTCTTTTGCATATAGATATACCATTACAAATAAGCCATGTGCGTCCTTGCTAGTAGCAAATATGACCTCATACATTATGGTCATTTCCACATCCTACAGATGCCCTGCCTAACACTTGTACATCACCAGGCAGATCTGTCCCAAGCTCGTTGGTGCTACACACTTGCTGACAGTCAGACGATCACATGTTATCCTATAGAAATTGTGTGGCCGCCACAATAACCAAATCCTTCTTTTCATTTTGTTCTTATGCTGTGAAAAGAAACTCTCCCTAGCTAGGTGATAATAAATATATATAGTTACATACTCAGCAAGGACCAAGGAGGTATCTTTAGCTTGGTGGTGTCATCTCATGTTTGCCATTGCGATAGCACTAGCCACAAAGAAAGTTTTATTCTGCTTTGCATTGCTAGGATATGATCTAAGGTTCTTTTCATCCTCCCATAAACAGAAATGCTATCAGGTATATCTTTTTTGTGGGGGAGAAATGCTATCAGGTATTTGCTCCAATAATATCAATATCAGGCCCTACTCATCATATAACCCGAAGGGCCATACAATTCCATGGTCCCTGCAGAAGCCACATACACACAAATTCGAGGAACTCCCTCGGTCTCCAACTATAGTTGTATCTTATGCGTGCGGGCAACCTTTTCAAGTCCTAGACATAAAACAGAAAGGTCCATGAAAATAGTCCAACTGGATTTTGTCTTCAAATTACTCCACAATACGCAAATTTCACGCAATATGATAATGGAAAAATTATCCAAAGTGCCGCATCAAAGACTACCAAAAAAAAAGAAGTAAACTATTATACCTAAAGTCAAGGTGAGTATACCACTAGATCTTGGAACTAGATGTGGAAGGAAGAAAAGAACAGCCAAGATACAGAAAACCAAATCTAGCACTGAAGAGGTAGCAACAGTGCAAGGATCACACTAGAGGCCAGAAGCTTAGATCCATTGTTCAAGTTCAACCCCCTTTGGCGCCTCAGGTCCAACCAAGTGCATGCATCTGACCAGAAATATGTGGTGAGGTGACACTGGCACTGCACCTAATATGTCTCCACTGGAAGAAATAGCCTGTGGTTTGCATGGCATTATCCTCCTCCTTATCTTATGCTCTAATTATTAGAAAGAAAGAAAAAACTAGATATAGCCTGATTTAAAGCCTGGCAGGCTCTCTAGTTGGTCTGGAAGGTTTTCTTGAGATGGACAGTGCATGGGTAGGCTGGCCCAGGGCCAATCAAAACATATGGCCCAGCCAATCACCACAGCCTCAGCCCCCAAGGGAACAACAACAAACAGTGCATCTGCACAGGAGCAGAGTGGGCCTCTTGCTCGCCCGCACCCTTTGATGAAGTTTCTGGGTCAGTTTGGACCCACCGAAAGGGAAATTCAGTCGAAAACTTTTGTCCTCCGAAAGGGAAATCCGATCGGAAGGTTGTTCCGAGCATTTTGCCAGAACGCCGGAGCGGAGATCGACGGCGAAAGGTAGATAGACAGACAGATAGATAGATACTGCCGACATGCATAAATAGACGAGGTTGCTGTGCCTGGAGGTTGCATGTTCATATGAAAGAGCAGCGACGGTCAAAGTTGCGTTTGCGTGTTCGAAAACACCGTGGTCGTCCATGTCGATGTCCAAAATGTCATGTTTTTGCAACAGGAAAGACGGCATCTTCTGTCAGGCACTTGCGCCGTCAACTTCTCCAAACAGCAATTTCTTACTGCAATTTCTGCCGGGCGATCGTTCCAGACTGTTCATGATCAGGCTCAGGCCGCGCCTCTCCCGGGTCGCCAACTTGCCAGCTGAAGCAGAGCCCCTTTGCTGTGATGGTGGTGTGTGCTTGGTAAGTGATAACCAAGCCATTGTCACCGCAACTGCGAAGAGCCCGGGGGACTGGTCCTTGATGGCTGCCTCGGAATAGTCGAAGTCGGTAGATGGCCCGTGGCCATCGCAAATGGCTGGCTGATCCAGAGAGAGGCTAGCATTCAGCAATCTGTGACCAAACGCACTGTTGTGCTAACATGCAGCAATCTGTGACCAAGGATGACAGTCACATTGTGCCTTCAGAATATCAGACGCGTCACACAACCAGGCGCGGTGTCGCAAATTCGACAATGTTTCTTCAAGTATATATATATGCCAAGCCAACACATGCTTGCATTTTCGGCATTTTTATTCGGCAACATCTGAGCACGGACATGGGCAGAACAGCCTACAGAGTTACAGGACCAGTCGCGCGTTTTACCCGTTACGGCGTATTTAGTTTGCCTAGTGACATATTGGATTTGATCAGAAGCATCCTTTACAGATTCAACAGCGGCACCTGCTCTGCAAGTCTGCACCAGATTGTTGACATTATTGTATACCACTACTACACCACTATGTTTAATCTACTGGTGGAATGAAGTGCCACGTTGTTCGATGAACAGATTATATCGATGTTCTTGTCTTGACAAATGTTGGAAGTCAGGTGGTTGTTATGCCGACCGCCATCGGATCTTCAGGTACCCGAATTTGCCAGCACCGGGAGACGAACCCTCGAAGACAATCGGTAGGTAACCGGTGGCTGCTTTGTATCTTTTCTGGATCTGAAAGGATCAAACAATAGTTAGCATTCGTGGATACTGTGGTGAACTGTAATTCTCCTTTGGGGAAATATTCAAGATTCATGTATCTTTTGGGATCAGAAATCAAAGGAGGTCTACTGGTATGACTGTCATTGACACGTTTACAGTTTGGAGAATTCGGCATGTTCCATAATACAGAAAGCAACACATGAAACTTACCTCGAAAATCTCTTCACTACTTTTCAGGCTATTTTTCCCAATAACACAAACTGAACCACCAGAACCTCCACCAGTGATCTTTGCACCAAATAGACTCGGGCCTCCATGTTGCGAGGTGGTCTTCCTGTGCTGTATTTCTTGTACTAGATTCACTAGCCTGTCAGTCCCATCAGAACCAAGCCCGCAAGCATTATAGCTGTAGTGGCACTGTCATCAAGGAGAAAACAAGAGGAAAAACAGCATGCCACAAGTGAGCTCCCTGAATAATACGGAAGCACAGATATTGATAACCAATTGTCGGAGTGGATGAAATTTACCTGGTACATAAGTTCTCCAAGGGCTGAAAGTTGCTCATCTGTTTTGGCTGCTGTTAACAATGCTTTGAAGGCCTACATAGCAGATAATGTATTTTTAGAACTTAAAGCTGTTTGGGAAAGCATGATATAGTCACAGATTTTATCTAAGTTGCTTTGGACTTATCTAACTTCTGTGCAGCACATATGGGAAACCAAGGTTTGAAAATGCTTCTGAGCTCAGAGCTCTAAAATAATTACTAAGATCTAAAAATTTGGTAAAATAATTCAAGACACTAAACCTCAACACGGAAGTTCTCGTATATGGGATGTCTAGTGGGAGCCTTCACACTGTAAGATCTTTTTGGGTCAATAACTGTTACTGCATCGTTGTGATCTCCATATTTCTCCATAAATTCATCCCCAGTAATGAACACAGGAATATCTCTTGCATAGGCAGCTTCATATCTGTAGTAGAAGAATTAGCATGTGAATCTACATGGCATGGAAAACACAACACATAATCATAACTCTTCGCCAATTTTAGTAATGTAAATCAGACCTATGAGGTGGTAGGTTGCATAAATACTGCAGTGAAGCTTCAGATTTCAGAAGCTCCACACCGTATTTTTCATATTCTTCAGAAGCATCACACGATTGCGTAGGAGTACATGGAAAGGATTGAGAAATTAGGTCAGATGCAGCACACTTAATCATCTTGCGTCCCATATATGTGCCTACCCTCACAGATCCGTAATCAGTCCCACCAACACTACATACCACAAAGGAGAGTGCAATTAGCTTCAGTTCATTAATGAAATGAGTTCAGGAGGACAGAAGGCACAATCAGGACAAGATCTACCTATGACGTATCCCAGAGTCGAGACCCCAAAATCGTATATGAGTTGGAATGCTAACTAATTCTTTTACTTCTGCAGGCTGCAAGAAAGTTGACAAAATAAATACAAAGACCACAGACCTGGATTGGATGAATAACTGTATTAACCAGCTATTGGAACACGATAACCCTCACTAACCTGGCAAACCATTGCAAGAAGTTTGTTGGCTTCTCCACAAGCAGATGTCATTTGGTCCATCACACCACAAGGAGCTCCAACAATGTGATTCTCAACCTGCATAATTGTTCACCATTGGATGACTCACTTGAACAGAAGATAAAGTGATGATTTCCCATCAAAGGGGTAACTTTATATTTACAGATGCTATACCTTTTGACAGAGTATAGCAAGATCCCTTGGAGCAATATTTAAACCTACAACAAACAAAAGCACATGGGTTAATGTCATTTAGCATGTTCAGTTAAGTTGAATGTGCACCAGTAGCTGCAGATTAAGTCAGTTCACCTAATATTAATTAAAACAGGAACCATTCTATAAGAGTTTCCTACAAGCAACACGTATTGCTGTAATCAATCTACTAACCATAGACAGCAGCAATAGCAGACATGGTAGCAACCTCCACTGATGCAGAAGATGAGACACCTTTGCCTTCAGGAACAGAAGAAGAAACCTGAGGATTCAAAATATATATATCAAAAAGTGGGCATACAAGCACTCCGATACAAGAATATTTCTCCCAGGACCCATCTCAAAAATATATATCAAAAACTATGTACGATAGAAGATAACTTGATCAATTGAAGGTTGGAAATATGTGTGAAACAAGATATTGGAGGACTAATAAACATTTAACACACAACGTCTGTTATTGATAAATTCTTAAAGTGCACCTCCCCAATTTGAGCAACGTGAGAAATAGATGAAATGTTACATATTTTAAACTGTATTTTTGATGATTTTGACTAAAAATAGCAGAAATGTTCAATACCGACCAAAATGCTCATGCTGTCTGTGAACCGAACACCTAGTTCAGTCATCAACACAAGAATTGTTCCAGCAACATAAGCAGCCCATCTGAGATAGAACAGTTCTGTCAATAAGGACACACATGCCAAGTTATCACTTATAGAGGAAGGCTAAGGATTTTTCTTACTTTTGAGATGGGTCCTGGGAGAAATATTCTTTGGCCTTTCCATAGGATATTGGTTTGTCACCATCCATAAAATCAGACAGGTCCATATCAAATGTTGGTGCACGGTTACTCAATTCAGAGCCAAATGATACCTGCACAAACATTTTAAAGGAACATCCAGTTGTCCAAATGAGCATATTAAACATTCAACAAAACATGCCGCGTCTACCCTGGCTGGCTGCTCTCTGTGAAAGAGAACGCCAGAAGAACAAGAAAAATGGAGCTTAACATGCTACAGTTTCTTAGTTAACCAGTGGATAATGCAAGAAATGAAGGGTGAAAAACCTGTATGAACCCATGACTATGTCCAAGAGAGGATAAATAAGCATGGAGATTTAATTATACATACAATTTGTACAACCGGCACTGCTCCATTTGCTAGCTGTCTAGCCTGAGTATGCTTCCATAGCTTCTGCTTGATAGGATCACTTCTCTGAATAGCAACATGACAGGCCTCTCGAATGGGCATCTGGTAATTGGACAAACACAGCGCCATCAGACATGCCAAAAAACTAATACCCTTCCATTTTACTTCATAAGTAAACTGAATGAAACATTTCCCTAAAAGTTTGTTATTTCTAAAGAAAAGTATAGAAGATAATCAATCCCTGCTATGACCCATTCATTTTGGTGAAGAAGGACAGAGCCTTAAATGTTTCCAAACATCTGTCTTTTAACCAACTAAACTAACGACCCATTTAATATAAATAAATCAAACAGTTTGCGAGGCGTTTGCATTACCTATCAGTCAAGTATCAGAGACTTCATACTCATATACTGGATGTAATAAGGTCTTATATTATGGGACGGCGGAGTATTATAGAATTACCTGCAGCACAAGACTTCCTGAATAATCTGCAATGCCACCCATCACATCTAATCGTCCAGGTGCTCTCGCAACATATATGTCCTCCTGCAAAGAAAAAAATCACTAATTAACATTGCATATGGAGCTCATTTGAAAAAAAAAATCCTCAGGCATCAGTGGAGGTATCAAACAGAATGAAGTCTAAGTCATCAGACATGGTTGTAACTTCTGCATTACCTACTCTAGCATAGAGAAAAGAAGCAAAACTTGGATCATGTCACATAATTCGCTATTCAGAGATTGGAAAAGGCAGAACTGCATACCTCCAAGTCAAAGAGTACAGAAGCAGCAGTCCTTTCTCGGGATTGCTTCTCAGGGCTCCTCGGATCATTTCCAACAAGTCCAGATAAACTCGTCAAGAAAGCCATAGTATCAGTTAATCCTTGCATGTCCCCATGGAGTATCTCGAAGTCTTCAAAAGAACTGGCAAAAAGGTAAAGATATATAAATGGGAACATAACAGCGTACACTCTCGGAGAAACTGCAAATGACATGGAGAAAGAAAGGAAATGTTTAACTTACGATTCCACACTTCCATTAATCCGGTGAGACGCGGGTGTTACTGCTGGGCGAACACCAATTTCTTTCTCAGAGAGAGAATACCAGTCAGGAATTCCAACATCTCTCCCTGGAGCCCTCTGTAGTTGGTATCCTAGCACTATGGCATCACGTAATCGTCTTGCCCCGCTCAACTAAAATAAGGGCAAACGATGTTGCATTTGTTAACAAAAGCTTATAGGGTTTGAAATTTCGAAAGCAGCAAACACATATTCCAATCTAGTAGTAGCAGGTATCAACTACGTGAACAGTTCCATTATAAGTCCTTAACTTCACACAAAAAATTGCTATTAAACTGAGTCCTACATGAACTCTTTTTAACAAGTATTAGGACAAGCAATGATAATTTTATTTTGTATTATATATAGATTACTTACATTAAGTGTTAGAGTAAGAAAACTTTAGTATGACACTATAAAACAAAACTGTGGCTTCACAACAACACGAAAATATATCAGAAGAGTGAGTCAATGTGAAAATCAGGGTACAACAGAAGGTAAAATAAGCCCAATGATCATAGTCGGCATTATTATATGTACAGTCACTCACCTTGCCAGAAATATACTTCTTCCCGACAGCAGTATCCTGGAGGATATGTGCAGCCACCTGAACGAAGAAATAAAAGCTTAGAATGTATAAAAGAGCGTCTGCGATGCAATCTAATAAGTGGACTGGATTGCATACACGTCACATCTATTTCTTCTAAGGGAAACAGGAAATGGGATATTAATTTGCTGACTCCTGTTTTTTTGTAAAAACTGATTCTGCAAAGCTATTTAAATGCTTCTTATATTCAAAAACCAAGCTGTCCCTGGTTGTTCTGTCAAAATTTAATAAGGAACATGATTTCTAACTGAGTTGGCAGATAACATTCACAAATCATGCACCTGGGAGCGGAAAGTAGATTACCTCGCCACCATTTATTGGACGATCATAGCAGGGCTTAAGTGTTAAAGCACGTAGCAGATAAGGTTTCCAATGTCCAGTAAGCAAATCCCTCCGTATCATCTCAATGCCACATTGATAATGCTGTTTTTTAAGGGACAAAAGAGCATACAAGACAGCATGTCATGTTACTTGAATGGTCAGCTTATATAGCTCTGAAATACCATTTATATAAGGTGATACTCAGAGATGTTTTAACCTCAAGCATATTCCGCAAAAAAGGCTCTTCATTGAAATAATCTCTACGAACAAATACAAATGGCAGCTTGTACGCCAAAGCCTCACTCACGGTACCATATCCAATTTTCCCTACATGAGAGAGCCACCAAAACTTTTATGTGTCAGGCAAGAAAAGGAACAGCAGAGAAAATAATGGATATAACATTGTGTTTACCAAGCATGCAGTCAGATGCTGCCATTAAATCAGGTGTGTAAGCATCCTTTGCGAGCTTGACATAATTTGGAGGAAGCTCTTGAGTTTCAGATGCACCACATACCTGTCAATAAATTGCATAATTTTAGCCAGAAAGGTTGGCAAGCCACTGAAAGGAAGTAAATTAATTGTCGTCAAACAAATTATACCAAACAAAGCCAACCATCAGGTAACCACTCTTTCTTCAATTCCCATCCTGCCGGCTGGAGAACAAAGTAGTATCATCGTAATGACATTAACACTAAAATAGTCTAAAATATATAGATAAAGTTTTAACAGAGATGTGCAATTAGCTGCCATCCGTTAATTTATTAAAATGAAGTAAACCATCCACGTATAAGAAAAAAAATTCCTGCTTAGTTAGTGGTCCACCTGTCCTCCAAAGTTGAAAATTACCACCTTAACATCATCTGCAATCCCTAGTTCCTTTCTCACCTGATATGTAAAAATCATAGAAGTTAGAAACAAATAATATGGGTTAGTTTATAGAGTAACACTCAAGCAGAACCATACAGACCTCGGATCTAGATTTGTGTAATTTTCTCACCACAAGAGGCACATCAATAACATCACGGAAAGCAGGCACTGTAGAAGATAAAATCAATCACTTCTTATTCATGAGAAGTGCTAGTCAATATTTAAGATCTTAGGAAATATCATCACTCGGACGGGGGAGACATACTAGGGCAGTATCCAGGGAGTCGTAGTAAGAACTCACAATGTGAGTAATCCTCTGCTATCTACAGTTATTGTCAACAGGTGTACGTGGTTATTAAACAAACGTAATAAATCGCAGCATGCATATGTACACTGTGAATGGCACAATAAGGAAAAATATAGATGTCGATTTCAGCTCTGGAAGGAGGATGCTTTTAGAACTTAGTGCCAGCCAACTAAACATTGCATTTAATAACAAACCAGCATATATACAAGATTTATCCTAAAGGTAGAAAACTTTTAAACTTGAATTTAGCATGCCAGCAAGTGCTACAATAAGGAACTAAGTCTGCAAGCAGGGCACCTGCCACACAATTGAGCGATGATGATTTCCAGCTACTACAACGTACTCTGCATAAATGAAGTCCCAACTGCAAATAGTAGATAAAGATCAGGACATTTCTGTATGGAAACCCAAATAAGATGACCATGCACACAAAAAAAACATTTTTTGCATACTATCAGTCAATTCCAGATAAAAGCTAATTAAATTTATATGGTCTTTGTTTTTCATAATAATTATAAGGTATTGTTAGCATTACACAGAGCTGAAGAATTTTGTGGCTTAAATATAGCAGATAACAATTTATGCACAGACCACTAAGAAGTTACAGAAGATACATCAGTATGTATGCGCCATGCCATCAAGATGTTAGCAGCAGAAAATAGACATAAACAAGATTTGTTGATTACACTAAGTAACTAAACACTGATTCTTTAAAATCCCTCCGTTCACCATTATAAGGCGCTACAACGTTTTTCTAAATCAGATGTATGTAGACACCTTTTACTGTGTCATTTCAGTCCGTATGTGGTCCATATTGAAATATTGAAAACATGTTATAATAGTGAATCGGAGGGAGTGCACGACAACTGGCTCGGTCGTTTGTACAGCCTCATGGTATTTGCAAGACCTAACACGAAACGAGCAGAGGAACAACTGACCTGAAATTGGTGACACACACAGAGCGAATGCCAGCATCTGCAGCCGCCCTACACGCCACCGGGACAACATCCGAAACCTGCCCATGATCAACAGACAACATAATTCTGAATTCAGATGCTGCATGCCAAGGGTTCATGGAGATTCCAGATATCATATAACAGTAAAGATCAACTGGCAGGAGTCGCCAGAAGAGAAAAAGAACACTGTACCACTAAGTCTGCCTTGATTGAGTTGAGCCACTCCACTTCAGTCTTCAGTATCGCCTCGCGGGGCACCACGGCCGTCTGATGGTACTGCATTCAGCGGCCACGGCACAGAGTCAGTCAACCACAAGGGAAGGCGGGGATGGTAAAGAGAGACAACACGGCCGGTCGGGTCGGGGTCGGGGTTGGGGTTGGGATTGTGGACCTTCTCGAGGGATGCGAGCCGGTCGACGGTGAGCGCGTCGGCCTGCACGGCGCCGCAGTCGAGCAGGACCCTGCGGATGTGGAGGCTGGGGGAGTCGATCTCGGTGGTGAAGACGAACTCCGGCGCGGCGGTGACCACGTGCACGTCGTGCCCCGCGCCGATCAGGTGCCTCACCACCTACCGCACGAATCGAACGGAATTCATCATCAGAATCGCAGTCGCAGGGGCAGGACACCGAGGCGAAACAGGGGCGGACCTCGAGGGCGCGGGTGGCGTGGCCGAAGCCG
>CBMN010004939.1:0-15869 GCA_000582825.1 Hordeum pubiflorum | reverse complement strand
ATAGCCGGTTATTTTAAACCTTGATCCTTAGACGTGGTAGACGAGATTGCTGTCAAAATTTTCAAACATTGTAGAAATATTTTGTGAAGCGTCCCTGTAAAGGAAAATATAGGACACTAAACATAAGTGCAACCCCTTGTTTACAATCCTACAAATCGAAGGAGTTAAATTATATGTTTTGCCAACTATTTTTCCTATGTATGCTTTCTTGTCATTCATGTGTTTTTTTATTTCTCTTTTTGTTATTCCTACCTTTTCAGAATATGTATCTAGATATATAATTAAAGTAAAATGCAAACAAGCCACCATGTCCGTTCACATAGGTTAATATATTTATAACATTGATAATATAAATTAATGGAAGATTTAAAATCTAATACATCTAAATAAGTGTCGTTGATTTCGTACAACTTTAGTGCAAAGTTGTACTAAGTCATCAAATTGAGATGAAGGGAGTAGATTCCTTCAATACACAAGGAAACCTCTCAAAAACCAAAATTGCAAGCATACACAACCTAGTGGCCAGGTTCATGGCGTATACCACCGGTCATGGCCAAGACAATATAGATTTGACACATACTCCCATGAAGATTCATTCATTGATGGCTACAATGAACTTCGTGATCGTCCCCCTTGCATCACGATTTAATGTCTTTGGCCTCACCATGAATGACCATGTTGCAATGCCACGCCAAGCACATGCAATCCATACCAAAACAGCAATGTGTCCCCGCAAGAAGGCGCCTTCAACTTCCAAACTACCATTCCACGAGAAGTTGCAAGACTAGCACACTAGGTGGCCTACTTCAAGATTTCAAGAGTGCAAGCCACCTCCGCAATTATCGTTGGGCTTCCCGATGGTCGTGGTTTGGCTCAAGAATATAATGGCATGCACGAATTAGGTTGTCCATAGAAAATTGAGATATTTTTGGAATGGTGTTTGTTTTTATTGGGGTGGATAAAAATACATTTTTTTGTTTATCTAAATCTATATTTACAGTAAGTTTCTATATAATAAGAATATAATATTTTGAGTTAATCTACTATATGTTCAAAGGACATGACGACATACAAACTATTGTATAGCTACATACATAAATTTTATTTTTATGCACAATTACCATGTCAGGTGCAAAATAAACATGTGGCCAATGTTATAGTCTGTTCGAAAATGACACAACAATCACCAGTTCACAAATTAATGATTTTTTTAGCGTGTTGTTTTCCCTCTATCATAAAATCTGCATAAATTTTTATTTTCTGTTGCATATTGTAAATATTTATGAAAACATAAATTTGTTGTGCATTATTTTTGACACACTAAATATGATTCCATCGCATTTGTGAGGGACATAATGTTGTTTCAGATAAAATCAACAGTTGGATTTATTATAAATATCTAATATTAAACACAAATTGAAATACAAACATAACTTTAAATGTTGATTTTATTTTATTTCGATAAATATACTCACGAGGTGAATCGTGACACGATGACAATATAGCAGAAAATCACACTTCCGAGAGGATCTACCATACAATTTAATGAAGGTGGTATAAGACATAGCATGGTGAGGCTTGTGGGGATAGGCACCTAGAGGCGGTATTCAAATAGTTTGAGCACTTTGATTATGAGGCAGTAGAAAACAATTAGATTAGACTCATTTAGGTCTTAGGAGGGGTAAGTATCTTACTTGCCCATGTCATGTTCACATGGCTCCAAGAACAGGAGCTTAAGAAATGCTAGCGCAATTGAGTTCACTAGGATGTCTGGATGTATTTGGTTTTCAAGAGAGGGATCATCGTCTATGGGCGCAGAGAAGACCAATGAAATTTACTATGTCTCCCCATCTAAAACTTTCATTTTCTAAAAAAATATTTTTGCAGAGAAGAAATCTCACTTCATATGCCTTTAGCTACGTGAAACATATCTTAGTACAACAATTTAGGAAGCATATAACTTTTGTTTTTTATATAAAAATTATATAAGGAAAATTGATTTTATTTTATTTTCATATGAAATCTATGTGACATCCATTGATAACTAAATTAGAAATAGTTTTATTCAAAAATATCATTAGGTGAATAAAAGAATGCAAGACTTTTGTATTTAAGACGTGAATAGCATGTATAAAGAAATCACTAATTCCATTTTTTTGTAGGAACCCCTTGTGAAATATTTAATAGCTAAATTGGAATAAACCATATAGAGAAGATTATTCATATTAGTTAAGTGTTTAAATATTAAATATATTTTCATGTAAAAAATCATAATAAGAAAAATAATATACTAGACAAACTCCATATACGATCCATAAATAGCTAAAAATTGGAAATATTATCTATGAAAGTCATACGAGAATTTAATGGTTAAAGTTATGCCCTAGAGACATGTATTTTTTTTTGAATATATATATTACGTATACTAATCTATAGTAAATCTAGCAATGCATATGCACGGGTCACTTAACTAGTTCTATAAATAAAGATGACTCACAAAGCGAAAACAATAGTTCATGTGAACAAGATTGAAGGGAAAACGGTGGGGTGCTCTCAACTATTTAACACGTTGCCAATCATGGTTGTCTTTTTTTTTTTGCCATTGCCAATCATGGTGGTAACTTACAACAGATACCCGGACCCTCCCATCAAACCATAGGAACATAAAACATAGGAAACCATCTGATGAAACAAAATATAACATTGTATAATATTTAAATGGTTCTAAACAAAAAGGTTGAGTTGTGTGGCAGGACCTTGCTATGTAATCTTATCCTCTATTTACTTCTTTTTACTAAGAATATAGGGCTCATATCATGTTTTCCTTTCTTCAGGCAACTCTTACAGTTGAGGAGAAGAAAATGCAGGATGTGGCAGATTTCTGGTATAAGATGAAGAAAGGCAAGCATAAGCTGGACAGTTGGGATCTTACCTATCTGGAATGCAAAATCTTCTCTTGGTCCCTGGAGGACGTCCTCAACAAGGACCTGCTAAAGGATAAGGTTGGGATTTCTCAACCATTACCTTCGAAAAAACATTCTATTCTACTTACAAATTATTCCTGTCATTTTGAAAACAGATTGCATTCTATAGTTGCCCTAAGTCAAAGATTGTCAAGTTTGACCAAATTTATAGGAAAAAAATACCGACAACTATGGAAACAGTAGGTATATTTAAAATATATATTTCATGATGGATCTTAATACTAAATTGCTACAATGGTTGTTGGTAATTTTCCTATACACTTGATCAAATTTTAAAAGGATTGAGTTAAGACAACTCTAGAATGCAACCTAATTTGGAATGGTTTTTTTTTACGGAGGGAGGGGGTACATGATTTACAATAGGGCAAACACATATTGACAACCCTGGCAGGTTTATGATGGAGTTTTTCTTTGCGGGGATTATGATGGAGTTGCTATGTATAGTAAAAGAATATATATTTTCTTGCATATTAAAAATGTGGTTGTAAAATTTGTGTTTCACGGGATAAAAGTAACTAAAACCCAGAATTTGTTTGGGTTATGACAATTACCACCAAGATCGTATTCTACATATTGTAGTGAACATGCAAGTTTGACCTGCGATATTTATGTCGAAAACCTGTTTTAAATAATCCGTGAACTTTATTGCTTTCCTTACCATGGGAGATGCAAGTGACTACTATAGCTATGTTTTAGTGAACATTTGACCTGGTTTAATAAATACATTTTATCTGGTAATTAATAGTTTGGAAACCGCTTGGGACATGACAATAAACAATATTTGACTCTTATGAAAGTTAATTTTAAAGCTAGACACAGCTCAAAAGCACAAAAAACATAAGCTTCGGGTTATGAATTTTTTAAGGCATGATAAATAAAATCATTTCATTGGTAGGATGGCTAAGCCACGATAATGCGTTCTAGTGGCAAGGGTCAAGGGAGCCCGTTCTTTAAATGGTATTTACATGCACCAAAACACAATCTTAAAAGAAGTGTACATGTGCAGTATGTATGTATGAAATTTTATTGACAGATATTTTCATACGTGGCTTACTAAAAAAACAAATACACAGTTAAAAATGGAATTCTATTTTGGGCCAAACTTTTGTCTTTTTGTGTAGCCATAAATAATTTTTTAAACTTCACAAATACCCCTAGAACACGTATATACCTAGGCATTTTTTTTTTGAAAAGAAATAAAACTACATTTCACATTTTAGAAAAATATTGGGCTCCAAGGAGCCCAGGAGCTGAACCTTCGCACGCGGCTAAGCCATCACTGATAGATGTGGTAGTGTACCATTTAGTTTGTCCATCCCCTACCACACCAGTGGACAGAACCACTGAAAGAGGATCCCTTTGGCACAACCCTTTTATGTCTAGAAACATGGACCAATATCATCATTAAATTTTATTGCTAAGCTACATCGTAACAAAGCTCTGTCTAATGGGTAGCCGCCTATGTGAGCCTCCACGCTTCTCTTCCTCAACGCTATCAGGTATCAGCCGATGCCGTCGATGCCAAATATGACTCAGTCGCAGATCAGAGCGGGCCCTAGCTAGCAATTGCATATAGGCGGCATATTAGACGTCTGTAGCTGCCACCATATCGTCTTTCTTCTTTGGCGATTGCTCCTTTAGTTAGTTGGTTATGTATCACCATGCCAACAGAATGGTGGATGACGACTATGGTAGTTGACATAACGCTTACGCCTTCGTCACCTATTCCTGAATTAAGGGAACGCGAGAAAGATTTTTCTATGCCAATTCAAAACCGTCTCAAGATAAGGGATACAGATAGTAGCCCACAACTCCTTTATCAATTTCCTTCTGGAACTTATTAGGGTCTAACAATGTTGGAGAGGTCATTCTATCAGGTAAAACCAATGATCTATCCTTTTGACTAGATCAGGTAACACTGATGTCAGAGTATCGTTTCATTATTAAATGTGTTGGTTTGAAAATCCGATGTTGGTTGGACCAACCAATATTGACATGCGGAAAGTGATTTCTTCCTAAACGTGTTGCCTCGAACCGTTGCGACTTTCTCAACTCACATGTCGACTGATGTGCGGATTGGTTCACATGGCGGAGCTTCAGTAAGGTCAATCTCAGTCATCGGCGCAGCAAAAAGGGAAAAACGGTACCCCATAGTAACACGAACAACCCATAACTAATAAGACCCATTAAATGGGGAGAAATCAATGACCGACCAGCTAAAGATTTTCATATGAAGACTTTGTAATGACTCAATCTCAACTACGAATGTGCTGCACCGCCGCCACATGTCTACAAGTTTTACATGCGCTTTTTGTAAAATAGATGATTGATGGAAACACACACTCACCAACTGCATGATGGCTCGATGCATTTGGTCTCGATTGTTTGAGGAGTTAGTGGAGACAATGTCTGCTAACTTGAATTTGAATGCCAAAAACTTGGATATTCATGATGCATGAAGTATTATGTCAAGACGAATTTATGCGTATGGTGGTGACACTTTGACCGGTCTGAAAAGCAAGGAGGAGAGCCGCTCATGAGGACATTTTCTACATTTCTTTGCAAACCTATAAGTCTATAACTTCTTTTTTAAGGGACATGGAGATTCCAGCTAAATCGAACCAACCAATAAATAGGACAGGAGTACTATTGGTAAGCCGTCACAATGGCTACCCTAACTGCCGGAACATGTGAAGATAAAATGATGATGCGACGGTTTTGAATCAGTGGTCTGCCAAGATTTTAACAGAGCCTTTTTGGGTGTTTCGTCTGTCACTTTCAACCATATACACAAACAGGAGGCTTTGACGGTAAGAGAAGCACTAGCAATCGCGGAAGGTCTATATGTTTAAAAAATTTAAGTAGTGTATGATTGCAAGAACGTGGTGGATGGTATCAAGAAGGGATATTCTTTCATTTGGGTTTGGCCGTCCAAGCTGGGGATCTTGATTTTATTCCTGTTAACCTTATGACTGTTTGAATAAAGCCTAGCGAGAATGTCGAAAAAAGAAAACTCTGTTCTTCCATTGCTCTCTCTAAAAAAATAAGCTCGGTTCTTCTATAAGTTACTATACTAAAGCGGAAAGCATTCAATATTTCTCCTTTTCTTGATTTTTTTTTGCACTTTTACTGTTTATTTACATGGCAACATAGAACAACAAGCATTCAATTTTTCTCCTTTTCTTGAATTTTTTTGCACTTTTACAGTTTATTTACGTGGCAACATAGAACATCAAAGTGAACAGTGCCCATTAATAAACAAGCTTTAAAAAAAGCGGGAAGCATTCAATTTTTCTTCTTTTCTTTGCACTTTTCTGTTTATTTATGCGGCAACATATATATTGTTTGGAACTTTTACTGTTTATTTACGTGGCAACATAGAACAACAAGCATTCAATTTTTCTCTTTTTCTTGATTTTTTTTGCACTTTTACTGTTTATTTACGTGGCAACATAGAATAGCAAAAGTAAACAGTGCCCATTAATAAACAAGCTTGAATAAAAGCGGGAAGCATTCAATTTTTCTTCTTTTCTTGATTTTTTTCACTTTTACTGTTTATTTACGTGGCAACATAGAACAACAAGGATCCATTTTTTCTCTTTTTAAGTTTTATGATTTTTCTACACATCATTTTTCTCCACCGGCGTACCGATGCATAGCCGTCTCGATTGTCTCCCGCTCCTTTCAGTGATGGTGTTGTCGAGGCATAAAACAGTAAACGGGAACGGTATGTTTGCATGAACAATAATCCATAGGAAAAATAAATTCTCTGTCGATTACAATCCAGTTTACACCGCGACAACAATGGACAGTACACCAACAATTATCCGAACAAAAACAAAAAAAATATCATAATAAAGTGAGAACTGATAACTGAAACAATAGCCAAAATAGAAACAAAAGGTAAAATTAATTAAATGGAACAATACCTGAATAAACCGAAAACATTAACCCATCCGAATATTAAACCGAAACAGTATCTTAATTGTAACCCAGAACAATACACCACAATAGAAACAACAAATCAGCACCATGCATTCACGTGAACATTAATCCAGAAAAATACAAAAAAAACTCCAAAGAATTTGAGGCTCCTTCTCCCTCAGTGCATTCACCTACGTGAGGAGAATAGCCAATGTCGTTGCCATCATCTACCTCGCCTTCTCCTTCCCTATGGCCAACCAAACTGAGGCTTCAACCACAATGTCGTCACCGAAGTCACCTCTAGGACGAGCTCCATCACGGCAGTCTATAAGCAGCCAATGAGGAGGGACAACATGAAAATAAAAACCGACCTCTTCACTCCATTCCCTAATCTATTTCTTCGACCAATTCAAAGAAAAAGAGAAAAATACAAGACAATGGATTATCATGTTTGGTCAAAACACTATTGTAGAACCAATTATTTCTGAGCCGTCAAAAGTTTCTGAACTATGGACATACCACTTATCCTATATCACGGTTCGGAAAGCACATTGGGTTGAACGTTCTGTAGTCATATTAGCCTTTCATAGATACTGCATTTAAATAAGTCCTCCGTCAATTACTATCCATTTTTACACTACGACATCACTCCGTCAATTACTATCCAGTTTTACAACATGACAATTTGGGGTTTAAATTATTTACAAAATTTAAAATTTAAAATTTATTATAGAAATCCTTGTATCGACTAAAAGAAAAAGAAAAACTCTGTTCTTCCATCGACACACACACACAAAAAAAAAAAATCTGTTCTTCTCCTATCGCCTCTCGCGCGGACTTGGCGTTGGCCACCGGCGTGGGTGGGCGGGGGCAGATGTGTTCCGGCGTGGGGGGTGGCGGGCCACTGGCCGCGGGCGCCCGTTATCCATACCATCAGACGGCCAGAAGCCTGAACTTCTCGTCGCGGCCGCGCTCAGGCATCAGGCGGCGCCGGCGCCGCGCGCGGTGAACCAGTGAGCAGCAGGAGCAGTCTTGCCATCCTTCTCCCCCTTTGTAATTTTATCCACTCCAACTCCTACTTCATTCCTGCTGCATCTTAATTAGTTGGGGAAAGTTCTAATTAGGTTAGAGATTTTGCGTCGAATAGATTTGTTCTTCACAGCCTAGAGAACCGAAGCTAGCGATGGTTAAGAGGAACACTATTGATACATTTTAGTACTACAAAAGAAATAGAGGTGAATGTGAGAGAAGCTAATGAACCAACGTCGACCGAAATGCTCAGCCTCCCCTCTCTTGTTGCTCCAATTTCAACACCAAAGCCATGAAACTTAATAATGTGTAACCAAATCATGTCAGGACTTGTTGAATCAGCAAGGCAATTTAAGACTTAGTTGTAGCAGTGGGCAACAAGAGGGATATACAGAAAGAAACCAGTCCAGGATGAAAGTATCAGTTGCAGGCTTGCGGCTTTTAAAGTCAGTACGATTTGGTATCCGAAAAAAGTTGCAGCTTCGTGCCTCCTGAGATTTCTTTCAATCTCCGCTGCTGGTCACAGGCAGTTCTTTCTAGCACGCATTGTGACTTGTTTGTTATCTTTAATTCTTAACTGTTAGTACTCTCTCCGCTCCATATTACATATCACTGCTTTAGTACAACTTTGTACTAAAGCAGCGACAAGTAATATGGATCAGAGGGAGTACAAGAATAAGAAATGTTGCAGCTTCTTTTCCAATCTCATTTTAACAGCATAACGACAGGTTTATTAAAAATGAATGGATATTCGTGCAATAATAATGGCTGAACCACTCGATTCTCCCAGGTGAAGAAGATACCCAAGACTTTCTCATCTCTGGAGCATTACTTGGATTCGTTTGCTGAGCCATTGGTTGAGGAAGTGCACGCGGACGTCCTCTCTGCACTCGATGGTTACCATCAAGCACCATTCGTTCAGGTAACCAGGATGCAGAAGCTCGAGCAGGAGCAAGGCAAGAAGTCCCCGACCTTCTTCTGTTTCCTGGCTGCACGGAGAACATCGTATGCTCCCGTCAAGGACGACATCGTTGTTGTCTCCTCCTCGAGAAACGGCAAGCACCCTTCATCCTACGTCCTGGGTTCGGTTTGCAAGAGCTGGGAGGATGACGAGGATTTCCCAGCTGACTGCTTCATCGTCAGGCTGTCGACGTCTGTTCCGCCCGTGGAGGTCGACGCCAAAACGAAGAGACCCGTGGCGCAGTTGTTTGTCTCATTTCTCATGAACACCAAGACGTACAATCGCATCTGGACGTGCCTTCAGCTGGGGAAGACCAGCGGTCGGAAGAGAGTGAGTGATGCCGGTCTTGTGGATGCCATCTGGAGATACAGCGCCTCGAAGGTACGCTCTTCTTATGTAGTCTGCTATGATTCTTCATCACTGGCTTACCTTACATGTAAATTTCTCTTTTCCACATGAAGGCAGTGAAAAGCGAGTCCCGGTCCCAGTTATCTCATCGGTCAGCTGCCGCCGCCAACCTTGGGCTCGACAGATTCAGGCTTAACAAGTCACAGCTGAACGCAGTAGAGGACTCCGTTGCAGCAATGGGGAGCCCTTCTCCATCCCTGAAGCTGATATGGGGGCCTCCGGGGACTGGCAAAACCAAGACCATCAGCACCATACTCTGGGCGATGCTGCTCAGAGGGCACCGGACACTTACTTGTGCTCCAACCAACACCGCCGTGCTGGAGGTCACGTCTCGAGTAGTCCAGCTTGTCCGGGAGTTCTCAAATGGCGGCAGCGGCGGCTGCTTCCTGAGTGACATCATTCTGCTGGGAAACAATGAGAAGATGAAGGTAGATGCCAGCCATGAGCTCTCTGCGGTGTTCCTTGACTATCGCGTCGAGCGGCTTTCCCAATGCTTTTCGCCAAATGGAGGCTGGGGGCACTGCTTGCGTTCGCTGATGGATTTTCTTGCGGAGCCTGTGAGCAAATACCAGCTGTACACCGATAAAATTACCAAGGACCGTGAGGAGGAGGAGGAGAAGAAGAGGAACATTTCATCAAATGTACTAGATAAGAAGAACAAAAATGTTGCAAGATGCAATAAAGGGAATGGTCTTGAAAAGAACAGGTGCAATGACGAAGGAGACATTAAAGTATTTGTTACCCCGACATTCAAGGATTTTGTAAGAGCCACTCACAAGGAACTCGCTCACAACTTGTGCCACTGCATCGGGACATTGCAGAATGATTTCCCAAGGGACCCTACAACGGCGCTGAGTTTCTGGTACATGTCCGATATGGTAGAAGCAACAAGAGTTCTCGGTGCGTTGCTAGACGCCGGTGCCGGCGACAGACACGAGGCATGGGTGAACGACCTTGGCGATGCCTGCAGCCTGTGCTCTGTGAACAGCGATCCTCCATGCAAGAAATGCAGATTCAGGAATGCGAGGTCACTCTGTCTCGGACAACTGGAGTATCTGCGCAACAATCTGAAGCTCCCCGGCTGCTACGACAAGCGATCGATTGAAATCTGCCTGCTGCAGAGAGCCAAGAGTATCATGTGCACTGTTTCCACTTCTTTCAGGCTGTATAACGTACTGCCCACGGACAACCACAAACCTGTTGGCGGGCAAGGACAACGGCAACGCAAAGAAGCCGAGATCTTCCCCCCTCTGGAGTTGTTGGTTGTCGACGAGGCCGCGCAGCTCAAGGAGTGTGAGGCCATGATCCCACTACAGCTGCCTTGTATAAGGCATGCTGTTTTCATCGGGGACGAGCGCCAGCTACCTGCTCTCGTTAAGAGCAAAGTAGGATCTCTGAAGCCAGTTCACTTACTGGTACTAGAGTAGACTTGACCCCTATCATGAGACTAATAAGACCCTTTGCTTGCCAAATGGTCGTTGCAGATATCCGAGAATGCCGATTTCGGAAGAAGCATCTTCGAGAGGCTGATCTCGCTAGGCTGCCCCAATCACCTCCTCGACACCCAGTACAGGATGCATCCGGAGATAAGCAGGTTCCCCGTGTGGAGGTTTTATGGCGGCGAGATAGGCGACGGCCCCAACGTCGTCTCCAAGAGCCACCGGCGCCGGCTCTTGAGAGGCAACATGTTTGGGCCATACTCGTTCATCAACGTGCGTGGGGGGCGCGAGAGCAGCGAGGAGCATAGCCGGAGCCCCAAAAACACCATCGAGATCGCTGTCGTCTCGCTGATAGTCGACAGACTGTTCCAAGGTCGTCATTATATATATAGCTCCCTTCATATCTACAAGCTGACATACAATGCTGGCCTTCGTTTGTGGCATAACTTTGTCTCCTTGTTTCTGGACGCCACACCACAGAGTCAGCTTCTTCGGGAACAAAGCTCTCTGTTGGCATCTTGTCGCCGTACAGTGCTCAGGTGAGGGCCTTCCAGGAGAAGCTGGAGAAACCATACGGCTGCCTCGATGGTTTCTCTCTCAAGATAAAGTCCGTGGACGGGTTCCAGGGCGGGGAGGAAGATGTCATCATCATATCCACGGTGAGGAGCAACGGGGATGGCGCCGTCGGGTTCCTCAGGGACGCGAAGCGTACCAACGTGGCTCTCACCAGGGCCAAGTAAGCCAAACATCAGTTACCTTGTGGTCATGTGTTGTTGTGTATACTACTATGAGTCTATGACTGCCTTGAATGAACTGTGTGGTTTCTTTTGGTCCGCAGGCATTGCTTGTGGGTGATTGGCAACGCGACGACTCTGTCCAAGAACAGGTCTGTCTGGCAGGACATTGTGTACGATTCTCAGAGGCGACAGCTCTTCTTCCATGCCGACAGGGACAAAGGTCTGTCGGACGCAATACAGGCAGCAACTATCGAGCTTGATGCCGCCGATAATCTGCGCAAGATGGGGTCCTTGCAGTTGCAGTGCGCGCCATGATCTGATGGTACGTACTGCGGAATAGTTTCTCAGAAGCATGTTTGTCGACCTACGGTCGCAGGACGCTCAAAGCTTTTGGTTTCCACAACTGGTTGGCAAAAAGTAGTACACGTACCAGAAACTGACTTCTTCCGGTTGCAGGGGCACAAGGAGGAGTGCCGTTCGTGAGAGGATTTGAAGTTCCCCAAGTGGATCATATATCTTGGGTGTGGCTCAAGGTTTAAACTGTGCCTGAAGAAGAACGGTTTAACCGTTGTTGTGAACGAACGGCCATGCCTGCAAACTTGAGTAGCTCTCGTGGAAAAGGCATCATAAATGTTTACTTTGGGGAAAACATTGGGCTAAAGCCGGGGATGCGTGGGTGAAGGTCTGTCCATGAGTGTCACGCTGTGTTGATCATGCATGCTGTGCAGGTTTTGGTCTTCTGTGATTTTTTTCACGGGGGTTTTAGAAGAACGTCGAGATGTGAAAGATAGAACAAGAGATGACGACTTTGAATGTTTTAGATGTACTTCCTCCGTTTCTAAATATAAGGGCCTCTTTGATTCGTAGGATTTTGAAAACGCAGGAATAGAAAAAGTATAGGGTTGGAGTGACGTGTTCATTTGAACCCTATAGGATTAGCATGAAGTGTTTGATGCCATGAGAAAAATAAAGGAATTGTAAAAGGAGGTTGGAGTGGATGTTAGACTTCCTATGAAATCTAGTACAAAAGATTCCATAGGAAAAAATTATATGGGATCCAATTTTATGAATCAAATGACTAATGTAGGAAAAATTTCTAAGGATCTCAATCCTCCAAAAACACTATAGAGTTCCTTTGAATCAAAGGAGCCCTCTTTTTACAGATTTCACTACTGACTACATACGAATGTATATAGACATACTTTAGAGTGTGGATTCATTCATTTTGCTCCGTATGTAGTTCGCGGTGAAATCTCTAAAAAGACTTATATTTAGGAACTGAGGGAGTAACTTGTACTCCCTCTGTCTGAAAATATAGGACGTTTTTTCATCTAGATCTAAAAACGTCTTATATTTGAGACGGAGGGAGTAGTTCTTTCAAGGATCTTTGTCATGCTCATATGGTTTACACGGAATTTCTCCGGTATGAAAAATTCAAGGTGCAAGTTGTCCGGTTTCATAGTTGAGGGACTAAATCTAGACTTTTACAAGAGTTGAGGGGTGGAAATTATACTTTTCTCATTTATCGATAAGGCCAGATCGTTTACTAAAGAACACTTTGTTGTTTTTTCTGTAATCCACTTCGGTGCAATTCCTTGGATGTCAAGCCTCTAAGCAAGTTTTCTTTTCCTTTTTTTCGGAAATTCTAGCGAGAGTTTTTGAGCCAATGACTTGCTCATGACACAAATGACATGAACACACAATGGATTCCTCGAACACATATAAGGTAATCTAAACCCATAAATAAATGACAAGAAAATGGTAAAACTGTGAGAAATATTGTTTTTCCTGATTGTTTGAAAACACGAGCTGTACCATCATTGCTACGAGCCAAGTAATAGTAGGAGGCAACTGTTATTGGCAAATGACTCCAAACAGCACAGCAAGCAAAACAGAAGAGACAGCACAAGAGGCCATCCGTTCTAATCAGATTGTCCAAACAACAGCAGCAAGCAAATCCAAAGTTCAAAATAATGTTGCAACACAGTGAAACATCTCTCTTCTACAAAGCACACAATACAAGTATATGCTTAGGGCAACACCAATGGGCCGACCCAACCGGACGCAAAATTTGTCCGCCTTTTGTCCGTTTGAGTGGCCAAACGGACATGCGTCTGCCATTCCATGACCAGCGTGTCCAACCGGACAATCCATTTTATTTTGTCTAACTGTTTTCTATCAATTTATCATTTTGGCGATTTCAACCCAGGCACATGGCCTTCTATCGATCCACTGAACAATGCCGCTGCCTCGAAATGTGATCATTGACGAGAAGAGTAGCAACCACAACATCACTCTCATCGTCGGACGATGATGAAAATATGATATTATTATTAAAAAAACTCGTTCGAGCTATCCGCCATGGTCCTTCGTAGTGATGAATCCACACCTCACTAGACGGCAACGGGCGTGGACGAGTCTCGCCTAGGAAAACGGCCGAACACCTTGCGGGCGGCGACGATCGCGGGCGTGGACGCGTCTCTATCGGTGAAAGACCCCGTCCTTGGCTCGTTCAGGCAGCGGAGTTGTCGAACCCCACGTCCTTCGGTGGTGGCGGTGGTGTTTCGAGGGGCAGCGATGACTCTAGGGTAGGGTGTTGGGCTGTCGGCTGCGAGCTTCGCCGTCTGCGTCAAGAAGTGGAAACAACGTCGGCGGTGGGGGCATCGGTGGATGCATCGGTGCCGATGCCAATGGCGGCTAGGTGGAGGCGCCAGGGGTGGTGAAGAAGCCGGAAGCTGGGTGGCGTCGATGAGGGTGAACTAGTCGGGAAGGTCGAACTCGGTTTGGGAAAGTGACGTGTGCGTCACCAACAGGCGGGCCAGGAGAGGACGCGGCGGGTGTCTGTGGCGTGTCCGCATAGACGCAAACCCAACCCAAATTTGTGATGGCAATGGGTCAAAGCAGCCAGCAAAACGAACATATATACATTTGCTTCACCGCGCTAGCCGTGGTTTTCATCCGGTCGGGTGGACGGAATGCGTCGGCCCGTTGGATTTTCCTTTAGTTCACCAAATGTCTACGGACACGTCCACGCACAATGGATAGGGTGGCCGCCATCCAAACCGGTGCACCAAATGTCCACCCTAGGTCCGGTCTCCTTCATACGACATGCACATGTAGATCAATAACAGCTTAGCTTATGTATAAACTAGATGCAATCACAACCAAGAAACACCATATGTTCAACAAGTTTTTACATCCAACCGATCCCAACAGATGACAGTTCGGCTCTCCGTGCAAAAATACGTCAATTTTCTACCTCCCAATCCCGTTGTGTATGCCAAATTCTTCACTCTCCGCCCGATACCTTTGCACAATCTTCACCGCATCTGGATCCAAAGTCTGGCATCTTCATGGTCTACATCTTGGCATCAACCTTCTTCTCTTGGAGCTTGATCACTTGTCAAACCTTTCGGTCTTCTTTTCCTCCTTTGCGTCATTGTGTTTGATGCATGTCTCCTTCTTCTTTACCATGATGTCATCGAATCTTCCCGTCATTTTGGCCGCCTGGCCGTCGCCCCCTCTCGCTTCTCCTCCTCCCCCTTCCCTCCCTTGTTTCCTAGCCATCCTTTAGGTCATAGCAAGGCCTCCTTTTGTTGGATCACCATCTTCATCTACATTGGTTGTGGCGGCGATCTCAAACGGAATTGACAACGAGATTGAGCCACTTGGCATGCACACTCAATCTTAACCAACAATGCATAAAGACGGAGTGCTTCTTCTCCTTCCAAAGAAAATTGTGCGTGCACGACCAAACCAGAAAGAAAAGACATGGCCAACAGATTTAACATTCGACCAAATGACCAACACGTAGTAGATCATATCCGGTGAAACGACCAAAACAATTTACGCGCTCTTGGAGCATCGTGCCACTTGGTCACCCCATCTGCAATTATTGGTAATAGCGAGCTCCCCGCAAATTTTATTTTATTTTTAAAAAAGAATAGCACAACAGGCAAAACACAGAGGAGACAGCGCAAGAGGCCATCTATTGTAATCGGATCGTCCCCATGGCAGCAGCAAGCAAGCAAGCAAGCAAATCCAAAATTCAAACATAATGTGGCAGCACGGTGAAAACATCTCGCTTTTGCAGAGGATGCAGGTATGTACGTACTCACAAGATGAGCATACAAATTGTGTTCACCATCAGACATCAGCCACGGTGACCACAGACCAGCGTGATGACTGTTGAGGTTGACCGGGGTTAGCAAACAAGTTGCCAACCAACGGCACGGCACGGCAGGGTCATCATGGTCAAAATCGTCACCCCATCGCCCGGCGTCGTCACCTTTCCGGCCGTAGCGCTCGTAGTACTGCCCTCCCACTCGCCCCCCACTCCTCCAAAAGTCCACCCTTTCCCTCCCTCCCTCCCACGCCCGCCGCCCCG
>CBMN010004925.1:469-16202 GCA_000582825.1 Hordeum pubiflorum | reverse complement strand
CCCAGCTTGTCTCATGTTTGCCGGAAAAAGTACGTCCGGACCGTTCGACGGATCGATACAGGCTCGTGTTGGATGGCTAAACACGTCCGAACAGTTGAGGGCGGTTTGGGTGTCCGCTTTGAAGATGCCGTTTTGAAGCATTTTAACTTTGCATTGGCCTAAAGTGTTCTCGCTAAATTGATATTGTAATGTGTTCTCACTAAATTGATACTGCCACGCATATTGTTTAGATAATTTGTACATACACTTTCTATTTAACTTCACTATTTCTCCATCATACGGACCATATAGTTGGTTTTCTTTTATCTGCTATTTCCAATATAGCTGGTTTTCTTTTATCTGCTATTTCCAAAACACTTATATTTCTTAAAATTCTCACTGCAATGCACGCGAGGCATATATTAGTAATTAGCTTAATAAGTGTGTGTTTTCCTGATATGCGGTGAAGAACACAAGTGGACTTTTCTCTAAAAATACAGATAAGACAGTAGTGGGTGCGATTGCAGTGTCACTAGCTCTTTTTGTCCTTGGTGAAAAGGCCAAGAGTGCAGAGTATATTTATCCAATCCAGACCAAAATATGCAAGTTAATTAACTCATCACAAGTTCACAACCTCAAGTTGAAGCTACGGAAGATTCGTCCGCCAAAATGAAAAAAAGAATACTGGGAAGAACGCATGAAATTATACAAACAATAAAATACAAGAAGCAAAAGATAGTATCGTCTTAGAGGGCTAGAGACAGCCAAGCTATTCCACCGTGTCCCTTTTGCCCGATCCATCGCCTCGTCACAGAACCGGTGTCTGTAACTCTGTATAGTGCATATATAAACAGCCTCCAAGCCGTCGAAACACAGAGGGAGATACGGCGTTCCTATGAAGACGGCAGGAGGAGGCAGCGAATAACCAGCCATGTCCGGACTTCTCTTCTTCCTCTTCCTCTTCTCCTTCCTCACTGCCTCAGCCTCTACCAAGCAAGGCCAGGTCATCGTCTTGTTCAATCCATCTTTCGCTGTTAATCAACAGATTTCTCACGGGTTTAGTCTGATTAGTTCATGGCCAGCACCGTCCTGCCGTTCATGGTGCTTTTGTTTCGTTTAACTCTCCTTATGCTTAATTTTTTATGAGCTACATGCTTTGCAGAAGGGACTGATTACTAAGCTTTCATATCACCGTTGTGGACAGGTCTATATAGTGTATCTCGGCGAGCACGCCGGAGCGAAGTCGAAGGAAACCATCTTTGATGATCACCATGCCCTCCTCCTCTCCGTCAAGGGCAGGTACAAACACATCCATTAATGAATGTATGCATACATACATATGTGGCGGCGCAGCTGATGGATACATACATGATACATGTTCACCAGCGAGGAGGAGGCACGGGCGTCGCTGCTGTACAGCTACAAGCACAGCCTGAATGGCTTCGCGGCCCTTCTCTCCGACGACGAAGCCACAAAGCTTTCAGGTAGTGTCCTGCGGAGAGGACTGAGGTAGTGTCTACGGTGGCACTATGGATTTTCTCAAAAATCCATACACGATAAATAATACTGTGATTTGTCCATCACTGTTGGCTATATGTCCTGCGTTTGGCTCATGCATGCATGTGGCATGTCCTGCAGAGAGGACTAAGGTTGTGTCTACATTTCGGAGCGACGGGAGGTGGTCCCCACACACCACGAGGTCTTGGGAGTTTGTAGGCTTGGAGGAAGGGCTCCGAGGCCTGGACAGCAGGGACTGGCTGCCGTCCGCCGCTCACGCCGGCGAGAATGTCATCGTAGGCATGCTGGACTCCGGTGAGAAGGCTCTACTGAATACTCCTGAACTGCTTTGACAAACAGGGGGAATGAAACTGAACTGCTTTGACTAGAAGCGATTGTTTGACATTGCAGGGATCTGGCCGGAGTCGAGGAGCTTCGGCGACGAAGGGCTAGGGCCAGTCCCCGCGCGGTGGAAGGGAGTGTGTCAAGGAGGAGATTCTTTCAATTCCTCGTCCTGCAACAGGTCAGCTATTAGTAGGTTTTTTGTTGGTATATAGTCAGCTATCAGTAGTTTATCATCACATACAAATTCATATGTACTTCTGCGCACTGCATCGTGCATTCGTGGCTTTGTTATTGTTGGAAGATTGGTTGGTCGGTCTATTCAGGCTAGTGTATTCTTGCTGGAAATAGGGGACATATATGCACGGCCTCTTGCCGTCTTCCATCGTGTGACCATATCGATCGATCACTTCGTCAAACTAAAAATCATAACAATATCCAACTAAGACAACTTACAAAAGAAAAGGCAGACATGCAGTGCATCAACCCATGATTGAGATGACAAGACAGTGACGACTGACGACCAAACGAGAACCACCACACACACAGGCATGGCCAGTCTACGATGTCGATGTAGAATCTCCGGTGTGGGTGGCTGCACGCTTCAACCGGGACCAGACCGTGCACGTCCGAACAAAAATCGGAGATGGTGGGCCAGCTCGGGAGCAAGACTCCAGCTTGGCGCCTTCTCGAGTCACTGCAGTGCACAACTTGTTTGATAATCTCTGCCTGCATGGCTTAGCAGACATACAAACAGTCAGCCGTAGAGCAGTTTTCTCTCTGAATCTCTGATGATGCAGCTGCGGCAGCAGATTAGGTAGCATCCCGTGACGCCTTCCTGGCAGTCCGTGTAAAACGAGATCCCTGTCAGTCTGACAGTGTCAGATGTTACTCTTGGAGAGATGCAGAAAAATCGACGTGATATTATGAAAACTTGTTTAAGGGCTAGGGTTCGGATTCTTCCATTACATCGAAATCTCGAGCTACAAGGGGAAGGAAATGGAGGTGAGGAGGAAGATGACGTGCTGTCTCAGCTTACAACACACACACACACACACTAGCCGTTCATCGCCTATCGTTGGCTCCCTCTCATTCGGTGGTATAAGTAGCTGCGTCGTTAGGCCCATTCTGGCCCAGCGAGCCGAGCAGGCTTGCGAGGCTCCCTACTGGCCGATCCTTGGGTTGAATCCTGTCTTTGCGCGTTTTTTGATCGCTGACAATCCCTCCTCCCTGAAAAACGGCTT
Organism: Hordeum pubiflorum; assembly: GCA_000582825.1. Classification (NCBI taxonomy): domain Eukaryota; kingdom Viridiplantae; phylum Streptophyta; class Magnoliopsida; order Poales; family Poaceae; genus Hordeum; species Hordeum pubiflorum. The sequence continues at coordinate 13,140 of CBMN010004925.1, read as the reverse complement.
GCCCCCAAGCCGGTGCTTTAGGAAACTTCTGCTGTAACGAAATCTTATCTTCCCAGGTAGCCATGTCTTCAAGCATAGCACTCCACTTGATTAAAACTTGAACCAAGGAGTCGAAGCCACGTTTGACCACTCGTTGTCGCAAAACTTGCTCTGGAACTTGGAAGTGATCCTCAGGACTAGGAAGTTGTGTCAGTACCTGGCAACCTGAAGAGAGTACTTTCTTCAGCAACGACACATGAAACACTGGGTGAACTTTGCTTGTGGAAAGAAGATGTAATTTATATGCGACTTCTCCCACACGCTCCAAGATCTCAAACGGGCCATAGAACTTGAAAGCCAATTCATGATTGGCGTGAGGTGCCACCGACCACTGTAGATATGGCTGCAGCTTGAGGCAAACCTTATCGCCAACATCAAACGAGCGGTCAGTGCGGTGCTTGTCAGCTTGGGTCTTCATACGCTGCTGAGTGTGAAGCAAATGTTGCTTAACAGATTCCAGAACCATCGCTCGGTCTTCAAGACAGTGCTGTAAGTCAGGAGATTGAATGGTGTCATCTACTGACAGACCAAAATAGCGCGGGCCATGTCCATATATTATCTCGAATGGGGTCTTCCCAGTAGCTGAGTGCCAATTGGTGTTGTACCAAAATTCACAAAGCGGAATCCACTTTGCCCAACGGGACGGATGTCCACTCACAAAGCAGCGAAGAAAACACTCCACCTGCTGGTTGACGCGTTCAGTTTGCCCATCCGATTGCGGGTGCCATGCAGAACTCATGCGGAGAAGAACACCAGTTTTCTGAAAGAGTTCACTCCAGAACTTGCTACAGAAAATTTTGTCGCGATCAGACACAATGGATTGAGGCATACCATGTAGTTTGTAGACATAGTTCAGAAAAGCTTCAGCAATAGTTTCAGCCGTAAAAGGATGATGCAGAGGAATGAAGTGACCATACTTGGACAATTTGTCAATGACCACAAACAAACAGTTGTATCTACCGGATGAGGGTAAACCTTGACAAAATCCATCGTGACCATTTCCCAAGGATGACTAGGTATAGGCAAAGGTTGCAGCAAACCAGGATAAGGGATCCGCTCAGGTTTTGCTTGTTGACAGATCAAGAAATGTTGCACATATGATTTGATAAATCCTCTCATGCCTTTCCATCTGAATAGTTGCCTGATACGCTTGTATGTCACAGGAAAACCTGAGTGTCCACCCAAAGGACTGTCATGAAATGCAGCAACCACCTTGTTGTGTACTTGTGGATCACAACCAATCCAAATACATTTGCCCAATTTCAGTATGTCAGCTTTGAGGGAAAATTTGTCATCAGCTGTAGGATCTACTGCAAGTCGTTGGATCAGTTCAGTAGCAAAAGGATCATTGATGTAACTCTGATTGATATCATCAAGCCAAGCAAGTTGAGATGATGAAATGAGATGCAGCTCTGGTAGGGTATCCTGAATTGTGTGTGGCTTTCTGGAAAGTGAATCAACAGCTGAATTATCAACCCCCTTCTTATATTCAATAGTATATTGTAATCCCAGTAACTGTCAGAGCCTTTTGTTGCCATCTAGTGTGCAGTCTCTATTCTGATAAACAAGCTAAACTGCATTGATCAGTCTTGATAACGAAAGCTGCAAGTTGCATATTGTCTCTAGTGTTCAACTGCCAAAAGGATAGCTAAGTATTCCTTCTCATATATTGACAATGTTTGATTTTTGGGGCCTAGAGCTTTACTGACATAAGCAATTGGATGCCCTTCATGCATAAGTATTGCACCTATGCCCACATCACAAGCATCAGCTTCAACAATGAATGTTTTGGAGAAATCAGGTAGAGCAAGAACAGGAGCTGACATTAATGCTTGCTTCAATATAAGAAAAGCTTGTTGCACATTGGAGGACCGGTGGAAAGGAACACCTTTCTTCAACAGGTTTGTTAGTGGTTTGCTCAACATACCATACTGAGATATGAATTTTCTGTAATAACCAACAAGTCCTAGGAATCCCCTTACTTCCTTGGCAGAAATAGGAACTGGCCAATCTTGTATAGCTGATAATTTAGCTAGGTCAGTGGCAACCCCCTGCCCACTGATGATATGCCCCAGGTAACCAATCTGAGTTTGTGCAAATGCACACTTGGACAATTTGACTTGCCATTGATGTTGTAATAATAGTTTCAACACTTCAGCCAAATGTTGCAGATGTAACTCATAAGTTGCACTGAAAATCAAGATGTCATCAAAGAAAACCACTGCATATTTTTTGAGACAAGGAGCTAGAGTGTCATTCATAGCAAAATTGTATGTATTAGGTCCTCCAGTCAGGCCAAAAGACAAGACCAAGAACTCAAAATGATCCAGATGAGTCTGAAAAGCAGTTTTATGCTCCTCTCCTGGTGCTAACCTGATTTGATGATAGCCAGCTCTCAGATCCAATTTGGAAAACCAACTTGCACCTGCCAATTCATCTAAAAATTCATCAATGATTGGTATAGGATATTTACTCTTGACAGTAATAGCATTCAGTTTTCTGTAATCAAATACAGGTCTCCAAGTTTTGTCTTTCTTCTAGACCATGATCATAGGAGAAGAGAAAGCACTGTTGCAGTGCCTGATGATCCCAGCTGCAAGCATCTCCTGAACTTGTTTCTCCATTTCATCTTTGAGAGCTGGTGCTAGTCTATATGGCCTTATAGACACTGGTTGAGCTCCAGGAATTAAGGGAATAGTATGGTCATACTTTCTTCTGGGAGGCAATCCAGTAGGTGCTGAAAAAATAGGAGCAAATTGATCCAACAGAGCCTGGATTTCAACATGTATTTCAGAGTTGGCACTGCTATCAGTAACAAGTAGAGCTGATAGTTCTATGAAAGCAAACAACTGAGGAACTGCATCTTGACCCAACAGTGTAACCTGAGTGCCTCCTAACTTAAAAGCCAACCAATGTGCCACCCAATCTACTTGCATGGGGCTGTGAGGAGCTAGCCAATTAAGACCCAGAATGCCATCATAAGAACCCAAATGAAACACTCTCAAATTACTGACAAATTCATGACCATCACATGTCCATTGCCCATTCAACAACTGCTGACTACAGGCAATCATATTGGCATTTGCTACTTTAACCATATTCACTGGCATGGAAGAAACTCCTTGAAGTTTAGCAGCTACACAGCAATCAACAAAGAAATGTGTACTGCCAGAATCCACTAAAAACACGAGAGAATGGCCTTGCAGCTTCTTCAATTTCATAGCGGAAGTGGCTGGAGCAGGTAAATCCCCCATAGCAGCTGCTGAAATAGAGATATAGTTTACTTCTCCTTCTTGTGTTTCTTCGGTATCACTGAATTCATTGGGAGCACACTGCACATAGTCTAACATTTCTTACACAACATGTAACTGAACCTCTTGCTTGCATTTGTGTTCTTGAGCCCAGCGCTCGACAAAGCCCCTTGGATTTTCTGTATGCTCGCGAAGCAGCCCACCTGTCATCCGTAGCAGTAGACTGACGAACAGTAATGACAGTCCTTTTTATGTCATTGGAATTGACAGAGGAATTAGATCCAACACTACGGTTAGCAGCTGGTGCAATCGATGATGTGCAGCTAGACGACACTTGCTGAATCAAGGAAGTCTCCTCTAATTCTTCAGATAACAATGCAAGAGCATAGGCTGAATCAAGATCAGTAGGTTACTGAATACCAACCAACAAACGGATATATGGTACTAGGTCTTCCATAAACCTCGTAATGTAGTGAACAGCACTAGGATTTAGTTCATATGCGGTCAGTTGATCATATAATTCAGAGAAACGCTCCATATATTCCTCGACAGAACCAGTTTGCCTAATACGAAACATCTGACGAACAAGGTTTTGGTGTTTGTTGCGCCCAAAACGAGACTGCAACAGGGAGAAAAATTCAGACCAACTAACATGAGGTGCGCGATGTTGAACAGATTCTAGCCAGTGAGCTGCAGGTCCTTCAAATTAAGCAGATGCAAACGAGATCCATTGATGTTGTGGTGTGTTCCACAATTTAAAGTAATCCTCACAACGCGACTGCCATAGATTTGGATTAGAGCCATCAAAACGAGGTAACTCCATACAAGGCCCAAAATTCAGAGCATCCGACATGAATGCCCAAAAAATTTCAGAGGCTGAAACCAATTGCCGTGTCTGGTTAGCTTCAGGAGGCATACCTCGAACTGGTGGAGGAACGTACTTGGGACCGGTGTTCCGCTGCTCCAGATCTGACCGGAATACGTCGGATCCGCTCGCTCGCTGCTAAATTGCGTCGGCTGGAGTCCCGGTGGCAGCTCCCTCGAAGACGCCGGTGTTGATGCCGGCGTGGAGTGGGTGCTTCGGTCGGCACTAATCTCACCACGCAACTCGTCGAGGTTGACGCCAATGGCGAGCTTGACGTCGTCGATGCGCCCGGACAGTTGGTCCAGCTTGTTGTCCTGCTTGGCGAGGGCGAAGACCATTGCCTCGCTGCCCTCCGTCGTGGTCTTGGCGAGGGCGCGTCGAATTCGGCGCATAGGAACTCGTAGATCGCGCGAGTCTCTAGTGGAATTTTTTTCCATGGCTTCGGCTCTCCGTCGAGCTGCTAAGCGGGTGTGGCGGCTGTGGTTTGGGAACTCCAGGATTTAGAGGCTCTAATACCAGATTGTGAGGGCTAGGGTTCGGATTGTTCCATTACATCGAAATCTCGAGCTACAAAGGGGAAGGAAATGGAGGTGAGGAGGAAGATGACGTGTTGTCTCAGCTTACAACACACGCACACACTAGCCGTTCGTCGCCCGCCCCTAGCTCCCTCTCTTTCAGTGGTATAAGTAGCTGCGCCGTTAGGCCCATTCTGGTCCAGCGAGCCGAGCAGGCTTGCAAGGCTCCCTCATGGGCCGGTCCTTGGGCTGAATCCTGTCTTCGCGCGCCTTATGATCGCTGACAGTTTACTCGACTGTTATATGCATAGGCCAAATCAGATGATCGTTAACCTCGATTTGCGTCACTGTGCTTGTCCATACGTTTTTTAGAGAGATTAAAGTTCATACGTACACCGACACGCAGGAAGGTCATCGGCGCGCGGTACTACCTCAAGGCCTACGAGGCCCACCACGGCAGGCTGAACGCCACGAATGCGTACCGCTCGCCGCGCGACCACGACGGCCACGGCACCCACACCGCGTCCACCGTCGCGGGCCGCACCGTGCCGGGCGTGGCGGCGCTCGGGGGGTTCGCGGCCGGCACGGCCTCAGGAGGGGCGCCGCTCGGCCGCCTCGCCATCTACAAGGTGTGCTGGCCCATCCCGGGTCCCAACCCCAACATCGAGAACACCTGCTTCGACGCCGACATGCTCGCGGCCATGGACGACGCGGTCGGCGACGGCGTCGACGTGATGAGCGTCTCCATCGGGTCCTCCGGGAAGCCGCCACGGCTGCCAAACGACGGTATCGCCATCGGCGCGCTGCATGCCGCCAGGCAGGGCGTGGTTGTCGTGTGCAGCGGTGGGAACTCTGGCCCCGCGCCGGCCACCGTATCGAACCTTGCGCCGTGGATACTCACAGTCGGCGCCAGCAGCATCGACCGCTCTTTCAACTCGCCCATCAGGCTTGGCAATGGTATGGTGATCATGGTAAGCGCCAAGAAGTTTCATGTCATGTGACATACTACGTTATTCTTGTTTCGTTCTAAATAAAATGGACTGACGCATGATTTACCGTACTTCCATGTCAGGGTCAAACGGTAACACCGTATCAACTGCCCGCGAACCGGACGTATCCAATTGTTTATGCAGCACACGCCGTGGTTCCTGGCACTCCCGCCAACGTTACCAAGTACGGATAATTCAGTCACAGACCAACTGCACTGAATGAAATCTCTTAAAAATGCATGCAGCACTAGTGCTGACAATTACTCTACTACTCCCTCTGTATCTAAATACTTGTAGTTGGAGAAAACTAGGGTGTACTCCGTAGTCACACTTGCTAATCGAACGCGGTTCAAATTTCGTATTCGGACGCAGCCAATGCCTGCCGAACTCGCTCTCGCCAAAGAAGGCGCGAGGTAAAATCGTGGTGTGCTTGAGGGGGAGCGGCCTGAGGGTGGGCAAAGGCCTGGAGGTGAAGCGGGCGGGCGGCGCGGCGATTGTGCTCGGCAACCCGCCCATGTACGGCGGCGAGGTCCCCGTCGACGCGCACGTGCTCCCGGGAACGGCAGTCTCCATGGCCGACGTCAACACTATCCTCAAGTACATCAACTCCAGCGCGAACCCAACCGCTTACCTGGAGCGCTCGAGGACAGTCGTGGACGTCAAGCCGTCGCCGGTGATGGCGCAGTTCTCGTCGCGTGGCCCCAACGTCCTCGAGCCCAGCATTCTCAAGGTACGCGCGCGCACAAACGGCATGCCCGCATTTGTATTTGCATCTTCGATCTGTGCTAACTGCATTATGCAATGTGTGCGTGCAGCCTGACGTTACGGCGCCAGGCCTGAACATCCTGGCGGCGTGGAGCGAGGCGTCGTCGCCCACAAAGCTAGACGGCGACGATCGCGTGGTGAAGTACAACATCATCTCCGGGACATCAATGTCCTGCCCGCACGTCTCCGCCACCGCTGTCCTCCTCAAGTCTGCCCACCCCGACTGGAGCGCCGCCGCAATCCGGTCAGCCATCATGACCACCGGTAACGTCTGCTTCGGCTACGTGATTTGCATGCATTTGGCCAAGTTCTGCTCTTCTTCTCTGTTATTATTTGAGAATGCAACTTTTTGTTTTTGTTTTTTGAGATGAATTTGAGAACGCAACTTGTGTGCTGTGTGTGTCGTTTTTGCAGCAACGGCTAACAACGCGGAAGGCGAGACAATAATGAACGCGGACGGAACGGTGGCGGGGCCCATGGACTATGGGTCGGGCCACATCAGGCCCAGGCACGCGCTGGACCCGGGCCTCGTGTACGACGCGTCCTTCCAGGACTACCTCCTCTTCGCGTGCGCGAGCGGCGGCGGGCAGCTGGACCACTCGTTCCCGTGCCCGGCGAGCCCGCCGCGTCCATACGAGCTCAACTACCCTTCCCTCGCCATCCACGGCCTCAACGGGTCCGCCACCGTGCACCGGACGGTGACCAACGTCGGCCAGCACGGGGCGCATTACAGCGTCGCCGTGGTTGAGCCCACGGGCTTCTCCGTGAAGGTCTCGCCGACGAGCCTCGCCTTCGCGCGTACCGGAGAGAAGAAGACCTTCAGGATAAAAATCGAAGCGACGAGGAAGACAAGTCGGCGTCTGGACCGGAAATATCTTGCAGGCTCGTACGCGTGGAGCGACGGCGTCCATGTCGTGAGGAGCCCCGTTGTTGTTGTTCTTGTTGGGTGACCATTTTTTTCCCTTGCTGGCCAGTGACCACGTAAATTTGAAAGAGTAGATGAACACGTACTGCTCCACAGGAGAACCGGGATGCATTGCTTGGAACAGGTTACAGGTGTATGCTGTACCTTGATCGATCGCTCTTGTCTGCGATGAAAAGATGCTGATCGGCACACCCTTCAGCATAGCACTGCACTGCTTGGAAAGTACGAGCACAAAGGAATTTTTATTATACACTAAAACGCGTCTAGATACCCGTAAAAAAAAACACATCTAGATACACTCATTTCAGCAACAGCTAATTTTGGATGAAGGTGGTAGTAACGTGAATGCAATGCGGATCAAAGTCAAAACAACATCATTGTGCATGCGCTATTGGCCAAAAGGGTCGCGGAATCGTGTCGCGTTCTGAAGGCTCCGGGACGCCAATGGCTGCTCGCGTCCGCATCCTTATCCACACAGTGCGCACGCCACCGTCAGTCTTCGCCGGCGCCCGTGGCCTGCAGACCAACCACGCCCGCCCATTGTCCAAACTCTGCGACGTTACAGGTGTATGACCGGCAGCCGTGGTTCACGCCAACACGACACAGCCCGTGTGCTTTCGTGCATGCTGCCACAGTAGAAAGCCGTCGACGCGGGACTCCTCGCTAACTAGACTCCAGGATCGCAGGATATACCACGAACCCACGCATGTACGGAGCGCTGGTAGCTTGTCTTTTTGCATTCCAACGCGCGCTGAAAATTCTAGGGTTGCTGGGATATTCTCTATCGACATAAAGTTGACGAAAACGATGGCAATGGTGACGCTCGACTTTGTATTTACTTGCAGAAGATTTTCGTCAAGTTTATATACGAGTACAAAACCTGATACTACAGTAACATAAGGCATGGTCCTTGAGCCTGCTTTCTGAATAGAAAAGTAAAAGCTGCTAGAGGTAAACATAGAGAGTTTTGGCGCGGTAATTTGCTGTGGGGATTTCTCAATTCTTTAGTGTCTGAACCCATCAACAGCAAGCTTTACGCAGGTTTGCCAGCACTTGAAACTTTTGTTGAACTAGTTAAGCAAAATAAAGCACACGTATCTCCCGCCGGGCAAGGCTAACATGCAGTAGCTTGCAGTTTTGGTAGGTCCGTACGTCAAGCCAAGCGGCGTGATGCGATCCTTTTGCTTTGTTTTTCGGACTTAGATATTGACGTGTTTCTTTCCTTTGCTTGCTGTTAGCTAGTTGATTGACACTTGATATACGTTAAGTTCGTTCCAGCTAAGCGGGCGTGTGAAGTGAGCAGAACAAGTGTTCATGTCATAATCATCACTCTATTCATCAGAAAGTTGCGTGTGTTGGTATGCTGCACTGAGAGCCGTGCATCCCCGACCTGCTGACACCTGTTTTGTTTACTCAATTTAGTTTAACGCATCTCGCGTTCAAACGGCGGAGGCGCCTCGTATCCGTCTCCGTCGGGGTCAGCGACAGGCGAAGGACCTCGCGGAGGAGCTGCTCCTCTGGCTCGACCGGCCAAGCAAGGACACACACCTACGAGAGGAACTTGCCTCCACCGCCGCGACCTCTTCTTCGCTCGCTGCCTCTTGGGGTGTGCCGCGCGAGCCTCCGATTCGGATGATTGTCGCAGTGGAACATTGACCAGCGTGGACACCAGAACCCAATAAGAGATAGGCGTGCACTACAAAAAACCACTTCCGTAATAATACGTATTTGTCACAGTAGGTCAATTTTCCCGTCACGTATGTATATCCGTGACGATTTTATGACCGAATGAAAATGGCCATACATGTGATGTTGTAGACGTGTTCCATGACAATATTCAAACTATTATCATGTCACTTTCACGACGATAAATGACGCGTCATAGAATTGATTTCGTTAAGGGTAACCGACACGTGGCAGCCACCGTGGTGGGTCGTCGTTAAGCTATCGGGTGCGGGTTTTAGATCCGATACCCGTTAACAACACTGATCAATGACAATTTTCCACGTGTCAATTTCTCGTTCGCCTAAGGAACCACATATCAGCTCCTCGTTGCGACATATGTCATCCGTGCATTGGACGGGACGCGCCAGTGAAACATTGACACGCGGCACGGCCCAACAATGGCACGTTTATATAAAAAGGTCGGTCCAGTCAAAGTTAGCGGGCTGACCCATTAACGGCCTGCTTGCACAAGGCCCATTTACAGGTACGACCCATAAGAATAGTGTCAATTCGGCCCGTCATCGACACGTTGTGGATTTCTCATCATTGTGGTCCATGGTCACTTCTGACCCGTTAACAGTCCGCTATCTATATTTTGGCCTAATTGTGGCCCGGTGTGTTCTCGCCTGTTTAAGACCCTGCTACATTTGGTCTCATTTGTTGTCTGATGATACTTCCAGCTCATAAACCGACCGTGCTGAAATTGAGCCATTTTCGGCCAGGTCTGACTTTCGCCTTGTTAGCGGCCCACTCTAGAGTTGGGCCACTTCTAGCCCGATGTGTTTTTCAACCAGTTAACGAACGACGCAACCCATGCGTCATGTGTGGTCCGACGTGACATCAGACCTATTAACAACCCATATTCTCGACGACACAAATCCAGCCCGCCCACACTTTCGGCCTGTTAAAGGCCCGTGTAGTAGGTCGGCGCATTTACGACCCGTGGTGACTTTTAGTCTGTTAACGTTCCGTCGTGTAAATGGGTCACCGTGGGCTAAGAGACACTTACGCCTGCTAATAGTCAGTGGGCTATTTGGCGCACTTTAGGGCCAACCATCGTTCGACCTACTACAAGCCATGAGTATCTTATGGCCAAATAAAGGCCCAATCTGCGTGTCGACCTGCTAGGCACGTGGCATTTATGGGCCAAATAAGGCATGTGATATATTTAGACATGTTAATGGCCCATTATTACTATGGGTCTGTATTAGGTTTAGGCATGTTAATGGCCCACTATGGTCACGGGCCTACCAATGGGACGATCAGAAATATGAAGAACTTACACTCATTTAGGCCCAATTATTATCTATGGTTATGGCCCATACTCATTTTTAGCTATAGTTGAGTTGTGGGCTGGTATAATGGCCCTTTGGGCTCCAACGATCCTTTCGTCCTAAAGGAGACCGACGATGTCAAATACATTACAAAAATAAACCTAAACTTTACAAAAAATAGCTTGCTAATTTCTGTGACCTCGCAACACAATAAATGTTATATCATAACAAAATAAATTACAGCCATACAACAAAAGGCCGGTTGTCATAAAAGTTTACAATCAGTGGAGACAAATGAACCATGAGAAGTATAGAAGCAGAGATCATTGGACCTGAGTGGTAAAGTTTCAGGTTGTAGAATCTGATGGAGCAGCATGACATTCCCCTTTTTTCTACCATTGCTCTTGAAGAACGAATCAAATGTGTGATAGTCTGGCTTCAAGACCATTCATATCTTGACGACATTTGTCAACCACTATTCTTGTTTCAGAAATGACCTTCATTAGGGATTGGACGTGTCTGGAGCACAGATATATCACTTTGTCTAGACGGAAGACCTTTTTTAGGAGGCGTTTTCGACAAGGTTGCCTTAATAGCCAACCCAGAATTATGCAGGAAGGTGTTTTTGACACTGTTAGTGAAGAGATACTGACGCACTACAACAAGAGGTGACATTGTACATGTGGATGCCTCGTCACCTTCACGAGGTTGTGGTTGTTCGGTCATTTGTTCCATAGCTTGCTAAAAGTTTCAATTTGTATATTAGTAGTGCCAGATAAGAAGTTACTAATGAGACAAAAAAAATAACTTTCGCATTTATACATAACTTATTTTGGTGAACCATTGTAATACATTAGCATGTGTTTTAGTGCTAGTACATAATAAAATCGTTCAGAAAATATGTCCAAGTATCATGTCTAATGTATTGTCTATTACCTCAAATTTTATTGACATCTAAGGTTAAAGAGGCACGGTTTAAAATAAGATGAACATAATATGACATAATTCATATCACGGGCAAACAGATATCAAACAAACATGATATTGTATCATTGTGTGCACAAGCGAACATGACAACTAGATTATAGATCAAGACCAAAAAATATCATTCCTCTCTTTTAAACCGTGTACAGTGAAATGATACGTTAAGACAACTGTGTATAAAAGTAAACATAGTAACTGACATTGGCTACAAACCAAGCATTTAAATGCACACGTCCCAGTAACAAGTAGTTCAAAGGCATGAGGAGTAAGGACTTACAACAGTGGCTTGGACTGGTGTAGTCATGCCCTTTATCTTGCTGGTGTGACAATCCTTCAAGATTTGCACTGCATTCGGTTAAGTTTTTTGGTCCGCATTGGCTTTCCTCTGTATTTGAAACAAGTCAATATAGATATGATAATATGGCACAATAAAAAGAAGGAAATAACAGCTATTTGCAAGAGCCTCGTAGTGTGTATTATATCTACGAGATCATGTTGTGTGTTGGAATTTCACTTTAGAATAGTTGGTCTGGTTCTTCAAACAGTTAGCCTAAAAGAAGATAGACTTGTAAGGCACATGCGCGAATACAAGTTCTATATGTGATTATGATCACATACATATACCGTACCTGATACTTTGGATTAGACCAGTGTTTAATAAGGGTTGTCCAGTCTTCGTTCGTAATATATTCCACTAGTGATGTTTGTGCGATTTCATTGTTAGCCCTGCCTTTAAAGTGAGTTTTTGTAAGGTGATACTGATATTGTCGCAGAGCTGACTAAAACATGAGTGCATGCTTGTTTGGTTGCATCATCTTTCGGATCCAACTTGAACCTCATCTATTGAAAAAAGAATGGGAATCTCATTAACAGCGAGCTACAAAGTATGGGACATAGCAAGATAATATTATAAATTGTGGTGAATAACATTACTTATGAATAAATGGTCAAGGAAGGTGTTAAACTGTGTTCCGTATTTGTCATTCCTGTATTGGATCCACATTGGGAGGATACGTGTATGACACCTAACCGCAACAGTTGCCTCTCATACTAAATTGGCTAACTCTGTAGCATCACGTGGCCTTTTTAAATCTACCTCAAAATGGATCTCCATTCTTCCTACTTTAGTAATTGCTTGTTATCAAAACTCCTATTTAGTAATTGCTTTCAAGCGAGGGCTCTTATCTTATTGTGTCCCTTATTTTCATGTGTCCGGGGTGCATTTTTAGTTCCCATGCAAGAAATGAGAATTAATTTCAAACATCTTGGCGTCGTTGTTGGGCCGCAAACATTGAGAAGCTTGGTTTTTAAATTCCTATAAATCCAAAACTCGTCTGAA